>WNGS01003388.1:5053042-5078023 GCA_020271785.1 Procambarus virginalis
CGGAAGTACATGTGCCTGCGGCTGACAGTGGTACTCGGACTTCCCTTTTGGTGTGGTGCCTGTGGATCTTGCTTCGGGTGCGTCGCCCATGTTGAATGGTTCTGATTCTTCGTGGGGGATTGTTCCCCTGATGAGGTTCATGGTGAGCGTGGTTACCTGGTGGTGGTGTCGAAAAAGGCTACTCGCTCTGAGGGTTCCGTGCCCCCAGCCTCGGTCCCTGTTTCATCGGACGCGGTTTTACCGCCTTCCCGTCTCTGGCTGTCTCTTCTGCATCTCCTGCAGTGTCGGGAGTGGTGTTACCATCTCGGCAGCTATCGCCTTCCGTGCATCCGGCGGCGGGGCGTGTCGGCGGCCTACGTATGCTTCTTCGGTCTTCTGCTTCCACGGCGGAGGTTGGTTCGCCAGCCCCTATCTCGTTATGCGACTTCTTGTCTCCCAGCTCCGGGTGCTGCCGTTTCCGCCTGATTCAGTGATTCCTGAGTTTATGCGGACCCCCCTGAAGCAGGGAAATCGTTCCCCTACCGACATGGAGTATTTGATATGGGAGGCCTATAAGCAGAAATATCCTGTGTTTGAGTTCCATGAGAAATATTCACCTCCCTTTGAGGATTGTTCTCCTTTCAAGTGATATTTTGGTTTGCTATGTGTTGTGGGGTTGTGTCCGTTTGTGTGCATGGATGTGGGGTGAGGTTGCGTGTGTGTGAATGGTTGGGCCGGGTTTGTTTTCCAGGTTCCTGCGTGCTCCGTATTTCCGGTTCCTGTGAGTTCCAGTGTGCGCTTGTTTGTGGAGTGGTTGTGTGCCCTTCAGGATGCTTGTGTGGCCATGCTGTTTTTGTTCCCATTATCATGAATTGCTGATGTTAATTTCGTTTTGCTTATGTGTTATATTTTTCTGTTTCCTTTCTTCCTATTGTCATTATGTATTGGTACCTCTCCGTGTGTGGTTTCTGGGGACGGTAGGCGTGTTTTGTGTTGTGTTTCGATGGTTGGGTGTGGGTTTGGGTACTGTGTATTGTACTGTTGTTATTTTTGTAATGTTTTGCATTATGTTTGTGCTTTTTGTTGTTGTTTTTTTGTCGGCCCTTCAGGCCGGTATTTTATGTCTTTGTAATTTTGTACTTTTGTGCTTCTGTGATTTTGTAATTTGTGATTTGTGTTATGTGTGTTTTGTTCTCGTTTTATTGTATTTATGTGCGTGCTTGCGTGTCAGGCTACTGTTACCCTCATGTCTTGTACCGTTGTTATTTCTATACTGTACTGCATTGTGTTTATGTTGTGTTTTTTTTGTCGGCCCTTCAGGCCGGTGTTTTGTGTATTTGTCATTTTGTACTTTTGTGCTTTTGTGATTCTGTAATTTGTGTTCTGTTTGTTTTATTCTCGTTTCATTGTATTTATACGCATGCTTGCATGTAAAAATATAAATAAATAAAAAAAATATCTCGGAGTGTTGATAGATTCTAAAATGACTTTCAACAAGCAAATTCAATATCTGAAGGAGAAAGCAAAATCACGAATGTATATAATGAGAGCAATAACAGGACCCATTTAGGAGCAGGACACAAAGTGTTAAGAATGTTTTACATTCACTCCGCTCGTTCCCTAGTTGGTTATGCAGCGCTTGCCTTATTCACTCTTTCTCCTGGCCAGTGGGCAAACGTTGAGGTTATTCAAAATCATTCAGTACGAGTCATAACAGGGGCTCCCAGATGGACTAAAATACTGAATCTAAGACTGGAAACCAAGCTAACATCGATTGAAATAGGAGTAAAAGGGATTGCTGCATGCATACTGGCAAAAATATTGACTAGACCTAGAATTGGTTCACTCAAAGATATAACCACTGGATCACTAACTTGGAACAGAAGAGC
This sequence comes from Procambarus virginalis, assembly GCA_020271785.1. Taxonomy (NCBI): domain Eukaryota; kingdom Metazoa; phylum Arthropoda; class Malacostraca; order Decapoda; family Cambaridae; genus Procambarus; species Procambarus virginalis. The sequence continues at coordinate 5,054,911 of WNGS01003388.1, forward strand.
CTCCAAAAGCAACAGGTGGACCCATTGCGCAATAAACACCATCAATCCATTTGTTATAACAAAAGCAGTCACTGAGAGTGGTGTCGACGAAATACATGCAGAGTTCGTTATGCAAGCCCCTCGGGAAATGCTGCCAGCGGACTTTAAGATTATGGCTCTCGAAGGAAAAAAAGAACCAGTGTAATCTTCATCTGCTGCGTAATGTTCCACAGATGTATATAGCAGCAAACTTGGCATCCGAGAGCTTCACTTATTTCACAGATGGATCAGTGGACCAGCAGGGACGAGAAACCGATGCATCAGTTAAGGAAGGAAATTCTGTAAAAAGTTGGAGACTCTCAAACTGATATTCAACTTTACAAACAGAGATGCTAGCCATTCAAAAGGCTTTGGAACATGGTCTTACTGGACACCGACCACATGTTATCATACATACAGGTTCGAGAACTGCCATTGAAATCTTGCACCTAGAACTCATACGTGACAACATCCATCTGATCACAAACATCATAGCATTAATGGAAACACTCAAACGTCATGGCCGTCAGGTACTTATCAACTGGGTGCAGCCCTATCTATTGGGTATAATAAGAAATAACATTGCAGACAAAGCTGCAAAACTTGCAACTAAGAGAAGATATGTAGACATTTAACAACTACAGAGTCTATCACAGATTAAGAAAGTAATTAGAAATAGAGCAATGCAAAAGTTGTACAGTGACCACAACACAGCAGTTGCAACATCAGGATCTGCGGGTTGGTGCAAGAATTCAACCAACTACGAACCACTTATTTTGATGAAAGGGAGCAGTAGAACAACAGAAGTATCGCATCAGGCTTGGATACCCATATGCATGGGAAATAGAATTATAGGTTCCAGAAGATGAGAGGAAATGTCATCACTGTGAAGAAATTCCCGACAGACTACTGGAACATTACATAACACAGTGCAGAGAGTTAAAAATTAATTAAGATTTCAACTTACATTCAACAGAGCAGAAGAAGCTGTTAAACACATGGGGTAAAATCTTACAGAAGTGAATATACGAGTCATAAATACTCACACTCGCAAGTAAAACAGAAACAAGTAACACTTAGAGAGCCAGCCAGAGGCTTAGAGCCCACGCTGGAATATCCCTGCAAACAAAATAAAAAAAATCTAAGCAAGATAAATAATGACTGTCTAACATCATTTAATTAATCCTCGCCATGATCGCTATTTTGTCAGTGTAATTAAGAGACATACAGAGAGAGTGAGAGATGGGAAAGGAAGTGGGAGACAGAATGAGGGGGAGAGGGAAAGTGAGAGAGTTTGTTTAGCTCAATTCAGTTCGAATTAAAAAAAAATCTGCTGCTGTATACACAAGGTGAATGTATCAGATAAAAGAAGACAAAATAACATCAACAGCGCTACTACGCCATGAAAACTTACGCCCTAAGAGGCTCCGGGGGCAGATGGGCCCTACACAGTATACTCCGTGGGTGAACTGATCGGGTTGTGAGAACCACTTCAGTACCAGGAGCACACAACGCTCTAATATACATATTGCACTCTGATTAACTCACAAGCATATTCAAGAGTTTCTTTAGAGACCAAAACAACAGCAGCAGCAACACAGGAAGTTCTCACACAGCCCACCCTGGAGATCCCCCCCCCCCAACATGACGCCCACCTGGAGATCCCCCCCAACATGACGCCCCCCTGGAGATCCCCCCCCAACATGACGCCCACCCTGGAGATCCCCCCCAACATGACGCCCACCCTGGAGATCCCCCCCCAACATGACGCCCACCCTGGAGATCCCCCCCCCAACATGACGCCCACCCTGGAGATCCCCCCCCCAACATGACGCCCACCCTGGAGATCCCCCCCAACATGACGCCCACCCTGGAGATCCCCCCCCCCAACATGACGCCCACCCTGGAGATCCCCCCCCCAACATGACGCCCACCCTGGAGATCCCCCCCAACATGACGCCCACCCTGGAGATCCCCCCCCCAACATGACGCCCACCCTGGAGATCCCNGCTATTGGGTACTCAGTTTCCACCTGTGTCACTTGTGCGTGTATCTCCCTTGTTAAATAATCCATTCTTGTCTACACTGTCAATTCCCCTGAAATCTTGTATGTGGTAATCATGTCTTCCCGAGCTCTTCTGTCTTCCACCGAGTTCCCTCAGCTTTTCCTCGTAACTCATTCATCTTATTTTTGGGACTAGCCGCCTAGTGACATACCTCTGAACTATTTCCAGTTTTCTTGTGCTTTACATGGTATGGGCTCCATGCTGGGGCCGCATACTCCGAACTGGCCTTATATTCGTGGTATACAAGTATACAAGGTTCTGAAAGATTCCCTACACAATTTTTTGAAGGCAGTTCTGGTGTTAGATAGCCTCGCATACACCGCCGTTGTTATTCCTTTGATGTGGGCTTCAGGAGACAGTTTGGCGTGATATCAACTCCAAAATCTTTCTCTCTGTCTGCTTCGTGAAGGACTTCATCTCTCATTCTGTATCCAGTGTCTGGCTTCCTATTTCTTTCCCTAGTTCATTACCTTACATTTACTTGGGATGAACTTTAGTAGCCATTTGTTGGACAATTCATCCAGTTTTTTAGGACATCTTGTAGCCTCATACTATCTATCTCTGTTTTAATCCTCCTCAAAATGTTTGCATCATCCGCAAACATTGAGAGGAACGAGTCTAGTTCCTCTTGGAGATCATTTACATATATCAGGAACAGTATAGGCCCAAGAACTGATCCCTGAGGGACTCCACTGGTGACGTCTCGCCTCTCCGAGGCCTCACCCCTCAAGTGACTCGCTGTCTTCTATTGCTTAGGTACTCACTTATCCTGTGGAGTAGCTTCCTTTCACTCCTGCCTGCATCTCCAGTTTGTGCACCAGTCTCTAATGTGGTACCGTGTCAAAGGCTTTCTGGTAATCGAAAAATATGCAGTCTGCCCAGTACTCTCTTATTGCCTGGTCATAGAATTCAATCAATCCTGTGAGGCATTCAAGTTCAAGTTCAAGTATGTTTATTGAGATAAGAAAGAATACCATCTCAAAGTGATAGAGTAGCTTAGCCATCCCTGAACCCATGCTGATGTTTGATACAAAGTTCTTCGCTATAGATGTTCCAATAGCTTTTTCGCACAATCTTCTCCATCTCTTTGCATGGTATGCAAGTTAGTGACTCTAGCCTGTAGTTCAGTGCCTGCTGTCTATCACCCTTCTTAAATATAGGGACTACATTAGCCGTCTTCCAAGTTCAATTCACTTGTCACCAGGCAGTTCATATGTCACCAGTAAGGTTGAGGTAAGATTTAGGTTGAGTCTTTGCCTTGCTTGCTATGTCATTTTCATATTGCCTCTCTGCCTCTCTTCTCACCCTGACGAATTCATTCCTGGCGCTCTAGTATCTTTCTCCGTTCATTAGTGTCCTATTATTTCTGAAGATTCTCCACTCCCTTTTTCTTCACTAGCTTACATCTCTGATTAAACCATGGGTTTCTCGTCTGCATTTCATTACTTTCCTTTTGGACTGGGAATATCAAATCAATCATAGCTGGATCATGGTAACTGTCAATAAAACAGTAATTGTTGACCGTGATTGGCTTTATGCATTTGAGCGGCTGTTAAATATAGCATATGTCAACCATGAAGCTGATGTCATCAGCGCATCTGTCAACCATGGAACAGATGTCGTCAGTGTAGTAGTCCTCAACATAAGATTAGAATTCAATAAAGGGTCGGCGGTCAAAAGTTTAAATGACTATTAAAACTGGAGAAGCTGTCAAGGGCCTTGTGACTATCAACAGTGGCTGTCAATAATAGAGCAGCTGTCAACATTGCATCAGATGTGAACAGTGAAACGTCTACACTTGAACAGTGAAATACTCATGAACAGTAAACGACCTGTAAAAAGACGAACAGTTGTAGATTAAATGTACAACAAATCCACAAGGGCCGTGATGTGGGTTCGAACTTACTTCTGAGACGATCCCAGATGCGCTTTATGATCCTCATCACAGCCCTTGTGAATTTGTTCATTTGTTGTATCACGCTATTGTGATTTCTGCGAGTAAAGCTGTGGATTAACTATCACCACTGGAGCAGCTGTCAAATATGGACCAACCGTCAAAAGTAGGGGTGACAGTCAATTATAGAACGACTGTTAACAGTGAATCAACTGTCACCAGTGGCTTGTCAGTCAATTGCGGAGATACTTTGGTCAGTCCAGAGACTTTCAACAGAAAAGCCACTAACAGTAAAAAGCATCCTGATTCGAGCCTGGTCTGGGCCTCCAAATGTATAAGAGCGCTGCTTGTTTATTAGCCGTTGTCTTGCTGGTTATTCGTTTGTATCTGCACGAATTATTTAGACGGAATATTGGTAGGATAAGCATGAATGCGATTGTGAGCGTTACGAGGCGATTTTGTGGTGAGAAAAATGTACAACCTGTCAACAGTGGAGCAGTTGTCAAAAGTTTAGTGGCAGTCATCGGAAAAGTCACAGTCAACGGTGGAGCTTTTGTGAACGGTGGTTCAGCTGTCAAGACTGGGCTGGTGTTAATATTGGAGGATTGTAAACAGTGCAGTAGGTGTCTTAAGTCAAGTGACCAAGTTTAACAGTTGAACAGCTGTTAAAACTGGATCAGAATAGAGAAGTAGATATTAACCTTTATGCAGTTATCAACAGTTGAACAACTATGAGGAATGGCACAGTTGTCAACAGTGAAGCAGCTGTCAACAGTGAAGCACATGTTAACAGTGAGGCAACTGTCAACAGTGAAGCACATGTCAACAGTGAAGCAGCTGTCAACAGTGAAGCAGCTGTCAACAGTGAAGCGGCTGTCAACAGAGAAGCACTTTCAACAGTGAAGCCGTTGTCAACAGTGAAGCAGCTGTCAACAGTGAACCACATGTCAACAGTGAAGCAGCTGTCAACATTGAAGCAGCTGTCAACATTGAAGCAGCTGTCAACAGTGAACCACATATCAATAGTGAAGCAGCTGTCAAGTAGTTGTGAAATACAGGATCTTGCTCTAAAAGTGTGCTGACCTGAATTGCACAGCTATTTGATATACCTGTTATGACGGGTCTTGACCCTCATTTAATCATCTCGGCAGAATCGCCAATGTATTCGCCAGTGAACTCAAACTATCTACACTCTGAAACTATCGGCCAATTAGCCTAACGTCTATTGTGGGAAAGTTACGTGAATCGATAACTGCAAATACAATTCGTTTTCATCTTGAAAAACATAAATTGATAAATGAGTCGCAACATGGTTTTACAAATGGTCGTTCATGTTTAACAAATTTGCTATCTTTTTTTTCCAGCATAGTTGAGGCAGTTGATAGTGGTAAGGATTGTGATGTTGTGTACCTTGACTTCAGCAAAGCTTTTGATACAGTGCCACATGAAAGACTGATGAAAAGATAGAGGCTCATGGTAACTTGGGGTGCTATATTAAGTTGGGTTAGAGCATGGCTATACCAAAGAAAACAGAGAGTTAGTATAAATGGGGGTTAAGTCAGAGTGGGTAATGTTGCAAGTGGAGTGCCACAAGGCTCTGTCCTGGGACCTCTGTTGTTTATAATATATATAAATGATTTAGGTTTAGGTTTAAGTAGCAGCATTTGCAAATTTGAAGATGATACAAAAATTGGTAGGGAAATTACACGGAAGAAGACTCACTATCACTTCAAGTTGATCTAAATAGGGTTTTGAAATTGTCAAAAGATTGGCAGATGCAGTTTAATGCTGATAAATGTAAAATTTTGAGGCTAAGTAATGATGATAGAGTTACAAGATACGAGCTAGATGCTGTTGAGATTGTGAAGTCAGATTGCGAAAGGGATCTAGGAGTTATGATTAGTAAGAATTTAAAACCAAAGGATAAATGCATGAATGTTCGTAATAAGACAAATAGGACACTGGGATTTATTAATCGAAGCGTTAGTAACAAGGCACTTGGTGTTGTTCTTCAGCTATGTCTTTCTCTGGTTAGGCCCCATTTAGGTTATGCAGTTCAGTTTTGTTCGCCGTACTATAGAATGGATATAAATTCACTTGAACGTGTCAAGCATAAGATGACAAAGTAAATTCCCCAAATTAGAAATCTTTCATATGAAAAAGATTAACAAAGCTTAAATTGCATTCACTGGAAAGGCGAAGAGTTAGGGGTGACATGATAGAGGTTTACAAGTGGATGAACGGATATAACAAAGGGGATTTTAATAGGGTATTTAATAGGGAGTATAGGGTTATAGTATAGTATAGTATTTAATAGAGAATAATAGGGAGTAACTATGACTCTCTCTCACGGTATCTGCATTCTGACGCTCCTCGCTTCCGACTGTATATACTTAAGAGAGTACGTAGTGCACAGTTATCGCTCGCGGTAGCTGTGTGAAGTCCCTAGCTGGCCTCCTCGTGGCACTCCTGGGTAACGCTAACAGCTAGGGCATCCCCCCCCCCCTACTGCTGCTCTAAGGGGACTCTCCGTCTACCTGCAGTAGGGGCCATTTGTCAGTGACACTTGGTTTGAGCTATCCTGAAGGCCGTCTGCCCCTGTCAAGGGTTTTCGCGCCTTGTCACCCATAACCTTTTGTGAAAACCATTGCGGAGACGTACTGACCCCTGTCAGCACGATGGGTGACCTACATGACGATCCGACTATGAATGACCAGTCGCCAGACTGTCCAAACTGTGGCAGATCCTTTCGAGACTATAGAGCGATGCGCGTCCACGTAAGTCGCATACACAAGGTTCAATACCATCAGGAACTTGAAGAGGCCGCGAGTAGAGCGGGTAGGCCCAAAGCAAGGTGGACCGATGAGGAGAAACGCCTACTGGGTATGGAGGAGGTGAGGCTGGAAGGCAGACCCCAAGCAGGCCGGGAAGGTATGAACCAGCAGCTGCAACAACACTTTCCCTCGCGAACTCTAGAGTCCATTAAGAGCCAAAGGAAAAGGAACGAGTACAGAGAGTTGGTGGTGGAATACAGGAATCGAGCGGAGGACGAGGGCTCGGAGTCTTCACTGTCTAATTCAAACAGGGAGGACGAACCGCCTAGCCCATTAAGGAATCATGGAAGGAGAGGCAATTTTAGGGCGGCGGTGGGCGCCCCCGATGGCGCCGATCCTGACATGCCCCCCCCCCGGACGGGACCCCCCAGGAAGCTTCTTGGAAGAAAACCATGGTAGAATTCCTCGCAGCTATTGCACCTAGGGGCCAGGAAACCGGATTGGGGGAAGAACTCCTTAATGAGGCAATCACAGACCTGGTCAGTGGTAACGGCCATAACGTGGATAGGATCCTTGAGCGCCATGCTCGAGTGGTTACTTCTGCCAAAAGATCTGGTGACCACGCACCGCGTCCTCGCCCTGCACGCCGACAGAGACCTCCACCGACAAATCGTACCGATGCAACCCAACCTCCAACCGGACGAAAGAGGGAGCGAAGGGCACAGTATGTTCTGTGTCAGAGCCTGTACGAGAAAGATCGCTCAAAAGTCGCTGCGCGCGTCCTTTCCGGAGACTGGAAAGTAACCCCCACTGAGGTGGAGCCAGCTCGTCTCTTTCCATTCTGGGAGGCGCTATTCTCTAGACCCACATCGCCGGACCGCTGCCCAATTCGTGACCGTGATCCAGTTAACCAGCAACTTGGGGACCCTATAACATCCGAGGAAATCCTTGTTGCTCTCAAGGCAAACAGCAATGCTGCTCCCGCCCAGACGGAATCACTATACGTCTACTTAAAGCTATACCCATCAGGGTGTTTACAAAACTGTTTAATCTGTGGTTGGTAAACGAATCCCTGCCACAACCATTTCGCAAGAACAAGACAGTGCTATTACCTAAGAAACCCAACCCGGACTCACCTTCCCATTATCGCCCCATAACCATGTCATCTACGATAGTGAGGCTGTTCCACAAGATCCTGAGCAGCAGGCTCTCCGGGGCAGTCAGGATCGACAGGCGGCAGAAGGCTTTCGTTCCCGTGGACGGATACCCTGAAAACCTGGTGATCCTGGACGCCCTCCTAGCTGAGGCTCGTGCGCTTAAGCACAACACGCACCTAGCGTTTCTGGATATGGAGAAGGCTTTCGATAGCGTCTCCCATCCGGCCATCCATCGGGCCATGAAACGCAAAGGCATCCCAAAGCCTTTAAGGACATATATAATGTCGGGCTATGATCGGTCCTCAACCGTGATAACCAGTCAAGGGGAGAAATCGAAGGACATCCTGATCACTAGGGGGGGTGAAACAGGGTGACTCCCTATCCCCATTTCCTTTCAACCTAATAATTGATGAGGCAATTACTAGGGCTAAGGATCTGGGGTTAGTGGTCGGACTGAGGGGTGAAAAGATATCAGCACTGGCGTTCGCAGACGATCTGGTTGTGGCAGCGGAAACGGCTGCTGGACTACAGACACTCATAACGAGTATTTGCCGCACACTGCGTGGCGCTGGTCTTAAAGTAAACGCTGCAAAACGCCGTACGCTAAGCATAGCGATCGATGCACATCGCAAGACGTGGCATGTCCCCACTAGGAAGGTATACTACGTTGGGGACGATGCTATCGGTACTATGAGCGTGGCGGACGAGTATAAGTACTTAGGGATTCTTATCGGGGCCGGGGGCAGACGCTTATCCTACGGTTCCCTGTTTGAGGACGGCCTGACCAACATCACGAAGGCGCCACTCAAACCCCAACAGAGGTTATACCTACTAAAGCACCACCTAATCCCCAAGATGAACCATCGCCTCGTTCTCGGACGTGTGGCTAAAACGGAGTTGGCGAGGCTTGACCGGCGGCTGCGGCATGCCACTCGTGGCTGGCTCCGGCTGCCCCATGATACTCCCAACGCCTTTATCTACGCTGACGTGAAAGACGGTGGACTAGGAATACCCGACTTTGCCACATCAATCCGGCTACAAAAGAACAAGCGGCTCGGGGCGTTAGTAGAGTCGGAGGATCCAGTGGTAGTGGCAGCGGCTCTCCTACCCGCGTTCCAAGCGCGAATGCGTCGGTGGGTAGACCCGACCACTGCCGCCGGAACCCCGTCCAACAGAACGACTGAGTGCTCCAGGAGGTGGAAGGCAAAACTGTACAGCATGGTCGACGGGGCCGGCCTCGCGTCCTCTTGTGAGGTTCCTTCCTGCCACAAGTGGGTCGCATCCAGTACCCGTCTGCTGAGCGGAGGAGATTTTGCTCACGCCATCCAGATCAGGGCAAACGCTGTGGCCACGCCGTCTAGAGCAGCCAGGGTAGACCCGAGGCTTCTGGTCTCTGCGATGCTTTCGGAGACCGGGAACCTTGGGCCACATATCCCAGGCATGCCACAAGACGCACGGGGCTCGGGTGAAACGTCATGACGACATCACCTGGTTCGTAGCCGGCCGCCTGCGGCAAAGAGGCTTCGAGGTGGAACGCGAAGTTCGTATACCAGATGGAGGGACCTTCTGCAAGCCTGACATCATAGCCTGCAAAGGTGACGAGGCCTTCATATTAGACACCCAGGTCTCAGCTGATAACTTCCCACTCTCCCGTCCACATCAGAGCAAGTGCGACAAGTACGGCACCCCCGAGATCCTGCAGAAGGTCCGGGAGTATACCGGAAAGCATAAAGCATCCGCCTCTTCGATAACCCTTAATTGGAGAGGAGGATGGTGCAAGGAGAGTGCAGGTGGTTTAATGGATATGGGTCTCACCAAGAGCGACCTCGAGATTTGCTCTATGAAGGCCCTGACCTGGACATATTCAATATATAGAATATGGTCCAAGACCACGTCACGGGGCAGACCACCTTAGTCCCAGGATCACAGTGCACAGGGTGCATAAGGGTCAATATAGTCTCGCTTAGGTGAACCGCAGCCACGATAGCTGGTAGCCAACTATCTAAGCAGAGTCGTCATCCGGAGTACCACTTCTCCCAATGGCTTCTCACAAGAGGTGGAGGACCTGGCCGGAGCCCGCGAGTGGGTAAGGCGGCGGCCGGAGGGACCCCATGCGCATACATGATATCCCTCCCGCTCCGGGGCCTTGTTAGGAGCTTCCACTGTGTCTAGTTTTCCATGTATGCCGATGTCAAGCCATCAACCCTGCCGTTTAGGCAGCTTGCTGCTTTGGCCTTCAGCGTTTGTTCTTTTTTAATGTTATACTGTGCACCCCTACCTATGTGTGCTGTGTCCCATATAGAAAAAACCAATACAAAAGAATTTTCCATTTAATTTTATTTTATTTCAGGTTATTATTATGTATTATTAGTATCATCTTAACTCTTGTGGGTGTGATGAGATCTGCCATATTTGTGTATTTTAGTTTGTGTGTTGTTAAGGTATTAGGTATGCTTAGGGGTGCCATCTCGCCATGCCCTATGGCTGGGGGGATAGGTGCCCTGAAGCTACATTAAAACCCTATACCCCCCCGAAGTGGCAAGGGGAGTTAGGGGATAAAAAAATATCAACACAAGACAAAACACGAAACATTGATATAAATTGAATTATGTTTAGATTTAGGAAGGACTTGATTTGTGGAACCAATTGATTGTTTTTTTTTGTGATACCAATTACCGCGAAACGTAGTGGAGGTGGGGTCCCGCGATTGTTTCAAGCATGGATTGGACATGTATATGAGTGGGATTGAGTGGTTATAAATAGGAGCTGCCTCGTATGGCCAATAGGCCTCCTACAGTTACCTTTGTTCCTATGTTCTTATGTTCTTAAGACATAGACAATCTGAGACAAGACGAAACACAAGAAGACAAATAACACGACACGGACATACAGACTACCAACGACAGTCGGGTAGTCAAGACTCCAGACCATCAACATTCACGAAAGCAACTGCAAGAAGCAGTGACCAATCAGGATCAACAGAATCTTACAACACGAGACACAGACATCAACAGCCGATGCAGTCTGATATATAACAACACCAACAAATAAGTATTGAACAGCAGAGGTGCACAGGTCCCAAGAACACAACAGGCGGGCATGAATAATCAGTGCAGCAATACCAACAGCAAAGTGATGGACAACAGGGATGCACTGATTCCAACAATGAAGGGGGATGACCATGAGCGATCAGTACAATCCGATTTGCAGCGACACGACTTGCGAGGTGGAGAATATGGACGTCGATCCGAAGAGGAGTTCTATTAGAAAAGGCAAATACCTACCGAAACCGTCGTCTGGCCCATTACGAGTACTGCAGTGGAACATACAAGGTATGGAAATAAAAACCACACTTTTCAGGAAGCTGCAATCAGTACGAAAGCAGATATAGTCGTTTTGGAAGAAACTTCTTCTTCCAGCCACGAAGTCCTTCAGATTAGCAGGATATTAGCACTNTCCAATGCATGCTTGGTACAGCATCAGGTGTTGTGTGATTGGTCGGTGTTGAGGGCTTGGCCAGGTGTAGACCAGGGCCTCGTCTGTAACATAGCGTGATGTCAGGCACCCGTCGGTAGAGGCGGGAAATCTGCCTTCACTCACTACCAGGGGTGAAGCCGCGTGGAGGTGCCTTCCAGCATTCCCCAGGTCTGGCGAGGAATAGGCCTCCAAGGAGTATATTCTCGATCAGCTCTCGTGTATTAATGAAGAGGAGTAACCCGTCGACTCCCAAGGAAGTACGAGGTAGAGCTGGTTGGTGAGTGGTAAGCACCAAAATGCTAGGTGACGGTAGTGCTCCAAGGTTACCTCGAGAGGCGGCACTGGGAGGGTTGTGGTACAACTCACAGGCCGTTTACTAAGGAGAATTGTCACTACAAATCTACGCAAGAAGCGGTGGACCAGTATGTGAATTTGTATAAGTCTGGCGAGGAACACTTTGTGGAGTGGTGTCGGTCGTGTGAGGAGATGTATCGGATGACTGTCGAGGGTCCACAAGGGGGAGACTGGTGGAGGAGGTCTCTCTAATTTCATTAGAGAAAGACTTTTACGAATCATTACGCTGTAGCCTAATTTGAGTAAACGAATTAAATTTTATTATTGTGTTTACTTCTTCCTCTTCATTTCCTTTACATGTTGTGTGGTTTACTGAACACCACATTATTGTTGAACGAGTACTAGACTGGGTGACGTTGAATATCACTTTGAATGGAAATATTATTTGACCGCAGAGGAAAACGAGTCAAGTTGGCGACCTTGTTGATTAACTTTATGGACGGGCAACTCTATCTGGGTAAACCCTCAGTTTCCGTGTCCACAGACACCCCAGCAGGTAAACGAGGGAGTGGTCGAGTTATCTCACTCACCACAGAGTGCAAGGCTGGGATTCACTAGAAACTGCTCTGTAGTTCGCCTGAGGTGCTCCCCAGAGGTGAACAGTGGCCCCTAGGGAGGGGAGAAGGGCACCAACAGAGAGGAGCTCTAGAGTGGAGTGTGCTGCGGCACTTCAGGGCGGACACCCTCCAGCGCTCTAAAGGAACATCGTCTCCTCATAAGGTAGAGTTCGCCGGCGTATACTTCGGCGATTCTGCCGAGCTGATTAAATGAGGGTCAAGACCCGTCATAACAGGTATATCAAATAGCTAAGCAATTCAGGTCAGCACACTTTTAAAGCAAGATCCTGTATTTCACAGCTACTTGACAGCTGCTTCACTATTGATATGTGGTTCACTGTTGACAGCTGCTTCAATGTTGACAGCAGCTTCACTGTTGATCAGTGCTTCACCGTTGACAACTGCTTCACTGTTGACAGCTGCTTCACTGTTGACATGTGTTTCACTGTTGACAGCTGCTTCACTGTTAACATGTGCTTCTCTGTTGACAGCCGCTTCACTGTTGACAGCTGCTTCACTGTTGACAGCTGCTTTACTGTTGACATGTGCTTCACTGTTGACAGTTACTTCACTGTTACCATGTGCTTCTCTATTGACAGCTGCTTTACTGTTGACAGCTGCTTCACTGTTGACAACTATGCCATTCCTCATAGTTGTTCAACTGTTGATAACTGCATAAAGGTTAATATCTACTTCTCTATTCTGATCCAGTTTTAACAGTTGTTCAACTGTTAAACTTGGTCACTTGACATAAGACACCTACTGCACTGTTTACAATCCTCCAATATTAACACCAGCCCAGTCTTGACAGCTGAACCACCGTTCACAAAAGCTCCACCGTTGACTGTGACTTTTCCGATGACTGCCACTCAACTTTTGACAACTGCTCCACTGTTGACAGGTTGTACATTTTTCTCACCACATAATCGCCTCGTAACGCTCACAATAGCATTCATGCTTATCCTACCAATATTTCGTCTAAATAATTCGTGCAGATACAAACGAATAACCAGCAAGACAACGGCTAATAAACAAGCAGCGCTCTTATACATTTGGAGGCCCAGACCAGGCTCGAATCAGGATGCTTTTTACTGTTAGTGGCTTTTCTGTTGAAAGTCTCTGGACTGACCAAAGTATCTCCGCAATTGACTGACAAGCCACTGGTGACAGTTGATTCACTGTTAACAGTCGTTATATAATTGACTGTCACCCCTACTTTTGACGGTTGGTCCATATTTGACAGCTGCTCAGTCACTAGACCGTTGATGGCTTCTCCAGTTTTAATAGTCATTTAAACTTTTGACCGCCGACCCACTATTGAATTCTAATCTTATGTTGAGAACTACTACACTAACGACATCTGTTCCATGGTTGACAGATGCGCTGATGACATCAGCTTCATGGTTGACATATGCTATATTTAACAGCCGCTCAAATGTATAAAGCCAATCACGGTCAACAATTACTATTTTATTGACAGTTTTCCATTTGTGTCAGATACCGCACCGTTGGCAGTTCCTCCACTTTTGACAGCTATATACCATCGTTGATAGATATTCCATGGTTGACAACAACTGTTAGAGACTGCTGTATCGTTAACATCTTCAGCACTAGTGACGGCTGCTTCACCACTGACAGCTTCTCCTAGGGTGAGAGCTGACTGCTACACAACTGTTATTCCCTCCATATATTCTTGCATAAAATATTTACGCATTGTTTAGAGGCATCTTTACACTGAATTAATATGGTGTTGTTAAGGAGTATTGCTGATCTGACATATTCTTTAAGTAATATTTGAAGAATATTCCTTTGTTTACATATTTAAAACTTTTAATTTTAAACCAAATTTCAGATTTCAAATTGTTTTTGAAAACACACTGTTATCAAACTTCCTATTTTTCGAATACTTTTAACCATTGTCATGTTATCTGCTACATCAGGTTCTGGACGTACCCATGACGTCAACATAATCATTCCAGCTTCATCGTTCTCCAGGAGCCTGTGTGGTGAGCCAGCTATTCTGTGTAACTAATATAATTATAATCTTGTTCTTGGCGATTAGGAATGATTACCTCCGCCACACACATCACGACCTCAGGGACGAGACTTTTGTTTCTGAAGAAAACATCATTAAGACTTATACACACGTGTGTTACCTTAGAGCTGGTAACAGCCGGAGAAGACTCGCTATTCATGCATCAAGTCAACTCATAATTATATTTTTGCATATTAAATGATGCAAATGTATGTATTCAACTAGTTGTATTCATCTAGTTGTGCTTGCGGTTGAGCTCTGGCTCTTTCGGCCCGCCTCTCAACTATAAATCAACAGTTTGTTTTTCACACACGCACACCCAGGATCAGACCGCAGCAGCTATCTAGCTCCCAGGTACCTATTTACTGCTAGGTGAACATGGGGAGATCAGGGTGAAAGAATCTCTGCCCAATTGTTTCCGCCATCGCCGGGGATCGATCCCCGAACCCTATGGATTACGCAGCCCGTCCTCCAAACAAAGATCCAAAAGTGATTCCATCCACCCGCCAAACCCCCTGTTTATGAATGAAAAGCGGTTTACACACGACTCACAACTGCTGACGTTCGAACACATCCGGAACAAGTGCTTCACTGACGAATTTTGTTCGAACCACAATGCTGTAAATGCTTCCCCCACGTACTACAAATACAATTAATCGCCAAAAGAACCTAAACACCTAACCTAACCTATCCTATGCCTATATATACACAATATGCTAATATATTATAATATTAATTTATACTTGAGAAAATTCCCGTTTTGAATGAACAGCATGTTAAAATTTATGAATGCGTCTGTGGGGTTGACCGCTGAATGTAATGGACTCGAGTCGAGGACGGGTTGGGATTACGATTCCCGAGCTCTGTCCACTCAGTCGTCAGGACCTCTGTGGACGTATCCACATGTGTGTGTGTGTGTGTGTGTGTGTGTGTGTGTGTGTGTGTGTGTGTGTGTGTGTGTGTGTGTGTGTGTGTGTGTGTACACACCTAGTTCTATTCACCTAGTTGTGCTTGCGGGGGTTGAGCTCTGACTCTTTGGTCCCACCTGTCAACTGTCAATCAACTGATGTACAGGTTCCTGAGCCTATTCGGCTCTATCATATCTACACTTGAAACTGTATGGACTCAGCCTCCACCACATCACTTCCAAATGCATTCCATTTGTCAACTTCTCTGACAATAAAAAGAAGTTATTTTTAATATCTCTGTGGCGCATTTGGGCACTCAATTTCCACCTGTGTCCCCTTGTCCGTGTGCCCCTTATGTTATATGGCCTGTCCTTATTTACCCTATCAATTCCATTGAGAATCTTTATGTGGTGATCATACCCCCCTAACTCTTCTGTCTTCCAGCGACATAAGGTTTAATTCCCGTAGACTCTCCTCGTAGCTCATATCCCTCAGTTCGGGTACTAGTCTGGTGGCCAACCTTTGATTTTTTCCAGTTTAGTCTTATGCTTGACTAGATATGGACTCCATGCTGGAGCTGCATACTCAAGGATTGGTCTGACATACGTGGTATACAAAGTTCTGAATGATTCCTTATACAAGTTTCTAAAGGCTGTTCTTTTGTTGGCCAGCCT
Source organism: Procambarus virginalis (assembly GCA_020271785.1). Taxonomy (NCBI): domain Eukaryota; kingdom Metazoa; phylum Arthropoda; class Malacostraca; order Decapoda; family Cambaridae; genus Procambarus; species Procambarus virginalis. Next base: position 5,070,825 of record WNGS01003388.1, read on the forward strand.
GATATATGCCGCTGATGTTATTCTCTTGATATGGGCTTCAAGAGACAGGTCTGGCGTGATATCAACCTCCAGGTCTTTCTCTCTCTCTCTGACTATTGAAGAATTTCATCTCCCAAATGATACCTTGTATATGACCTCCTGCTCCCTATACCTATCTTCATTACATTTCATTTGCTTGAGTTAAACTCTAACAACCATTTGTTCGACCATTCCTTCAGTGTGTCTAGGTCTTCTTGAAGCCTCAAACAGTCCTCTTCTGTCTTAATCCTTCTCATAATTTTTTGCATCGTCAGCAAACATTTAGAGGAATGAGTCTATACCCTCTGGGAGATCATTTACATATATCATAAACTGGATAGGTCCGAGTACAGAGCACGGTGGGACTCCACTGGTGACTTCACGCCAATCTGAGATCTCCCCCCCTCGCTGTAACTCTCTGCTTCCTATTGCTTAGGTACTCCCTTTTCCACTGGAGCCCTTTACCAGTTATTCCTGCTTGTTTCTCCTGATTGTGTACTAGCTTATTATGGGTAACTGTGTCAAAGGCTTCCCGGCAGTCCAAGAAAATGCTGTTCGCCCATCCTTCTCTTTCTTGATTAATCTTTGTCTCCTGATCGTAGAATTCTATTAAGCAAGTGAGGCAAGATTTACCCTCCCTGAACCCATGTTGGTGGTTTGTCACGAAGTTCCTTTTCTCCAGATGTGTTACTATTTTTTTCTCACGATCTACTCCATCACTTTGCATGTTATACAAATTGGCCTGTGGTTCAGTGCTTCTTGACTATCACTCTTTTTGTATATTGGTACTACATTAGTCATCTTCCATATTTCTGGTAGGTCTCCCATCTCCAGTGAACTACTATACACTATGGAAAGTGGCAAGCAAAGTGCATCTGCACACTCTTTCAATACCCATGGTGAGATTCCGTCTGGACCACCAGCCTTTCTCACGTCCAGACTCATCAGGTGTCTCTTGACCTCCTCTCCTGTAATTTCGAACCCTTCCAAGGCCGCCTAGTTTACTGCCACCTCTCCTAGTACAGGGTCCTCACCTCGTTCTGTTGTGAAGACCTCCTGTAACCTCTTGTTGAGTTCTTCACACTCAACAAATTCTTCACACTTTGTCCTCACAGAGAGGACAAAACACCCTCTTTTTCATTCTCTGTATTCCTGTTCTCACCCATTCTAAGTTTCATTACCTGTTCTTTCATTGTTGTTTTCCTCCTGATGTGACTGTGGAGTAACTTTGGTTTGGTCTTGGCATTATTGGTATGTCATTTTCATATTTTTCTCTGCTTCTCTTCTCACATTAACATACTAATTCCTGGTTCTCTGATATCTCTCTCTGCTTTCTGGTGTTCTGTTATTTCAAAAGTTCCTCCACGTACTTTTTTCAGTTCCTTTGCTTCCATACATGCCCTATTATACAACGGATTCTTCTTTTGCTTCTAGGATTTTTCCTGTGTGCCGGGATAAACTTGTTTACTGTCTCCTGATACTTTTGGGTGACATAGTCCATTATGTCTTGTACCGACTTATCTCTGATATCTGTGTCCCATGGTATATCCCTTAGGAAACTTCTCATCTCATTATTCTCGTTTCGGTACGCCAGCCTTTGTTTCCTAGTTCTTTTTTGCATGAGATAAGCCCTAGCTCTACCAGGTACTCAAAAATCAATACACTGTGATCACTAATTCCCAAGGGTGTTTCCAAATTAACTTCCCTTATATCCCACACATTTAGGGTAAATATCAGATCAATCATAGCTGGATCATCTTCCCCTCTCATTCTTGTCGGTCCCTTGATGTGTTGGCTTAGAAAGTTTCTTGTCGCCACGTCCATCAGCTTAGCTCTCATGTGCCTGGTCCTCCATGTGGGTCTTTGTTCTCCCAGTCTATCTTCCCATGGTTAAAGTCTCCCATGATTAGTAGTCCAGATTCGTTCCTTCTAGTGACAGAAGCTGCTCTCTCTACTATATTAATAGTGGCTATGTTGTTTCTTTCATATTCCTGTCTGGGTCTTCCGTCATTTGGTGGTGGGTTATATATGACTACGACTATAATTAATTTCCTCCAGTTGCTATGGTACCTGTTATGTAGTCACTGAAACCAACAAATGGCTACTAAAGTTCAACCCAAGTAAATGTAAGGTAATGAAACAAGGAGGAGGAAATAGGAGGCCATACACTGGATACAGAATGAGAGATGAAGTCCTTCACGAAACGAACAGAGATAAAGATCTAGGAGTTGATATCACGCCAAACCAGTCTCCTGAAGCCCACATCTAAAGAATATTATTGGCGGCGTATGCGATACTATCTAACACCAGCCAAAGGCTATCTAACACAAGTTACAGCCCTGAATAACTATCTCCTCAAAATCGCAGCCTTTTCTTACTAGCAGAGCTACACCACCACCTCTTCTTCCTTCTCTCTCTTTCCTCACAACACAGTAGTGTTGTGGAAACACTGCATTTGTTATGGTTACCATTAGCTTTGTTTCTGTGAGTACTATTATGTCTGTTTTTTCTTCTAGTACCCGTTCTCCAATTTCATTTGTGTTATTTGTAATCCCATCTATGTTAGTGTACATTGCTTTGAGACTCACTTTCTTCTGTTCCTTCTCATGTCCCCTTCTTCGTAAGCGTTCTGCTCATGGGGGAAGCTGCTCCATAGGGGTGAGGATTTGTGAGGTGGTTACCAGTGTCTCAGAAGATATTTGTGTGAGGGGTGGGGGGTCAAGGGAAGGGGGGGACAGGGAGGGTATGGGATGAAAGGAGAGGGGAACAGAGAGGGTAAGGGGGATAGGGATGTGTGTGTGTATGTACTCACCTAGTTGTACTTACCTAGTTGTGCTTTCGGGGGTTGAGCTTTGGCTCTTTGGTCCCGCCTCTCAACCTTCAATCAACTGGTGAAAACTCTCCTGAGCCTACTGGGCTCCATCGTATCTACATTTATAACTGTGTATGGAGTCATCCTCCACCACATCACTGCCTAATGCATTCCATTTATTAAATACTCTGACACTGAAAAAGTTCTTTCTAACGTCTCTGTGGCTATTGGGTACTCAGTTTCCACCTGTGTCCACTTGTGCGTGTATCTCCCTTGTTAAATAATCCATTCTTGTCTACACTGTCAATTCCCCTGAGAATCTTGTATGTGGTAATCATGTCTCCCCGAGCTCTTCTGTCTTCCACCGAGTTCCCTCAGCTTTTCCTCGTAACTCATTCATCTTAGTTTTGGGACTAGCCTAGTGACATACCTCTGAACTATTTCCAGTTTTGTCTTGTGCTTTACATGGTATGGGCTCCATGCTGGGGCCGCATACTCCAGAACTGGCCTTATATTCGTGGTATACAAGTATACAAGGTTCTGAAAGATTCCCTACACAAGTTTTTGAAGGCAGTTCTGGTGTTAGATAGCCTCGCATACACCGCCGTTGTTATTCCTTTGATGTGGGCTTCAGGAGACAGGTTTGGCGTGATATCAACTCCAAAATCTTTCTCTCTGTCTGCTTCGTGAAGGACTTCATCTCTCATTCTGTATCCAGTGTCTGGCTTCCTATTTCTTTCCCTAGTTTCATTACCTTACATTTACTTGGGATGAACTTTAGTAGCCATTTGTTGGACAATTCATCCAGTTTTTTAGGACATCTTGTAGCCTCATACTATCTATCTCTGTTTTAATCCTCCTCAAAATGTTTGCATCATCCGCAAACATTGAGAGGAACGAGTCTAGTCCCTCTTGGAGATCATTTACATATATCAGGAACAGTATAGGCCCAAGAACTGATCCCTGAGGGACTCCACTGGTGACGTCTCGCCTCTCCGAGGCCTCACCCCTCACAGTGACTCGCTGTCTTCTATTGCTTAGGTACTCACTTATCCTGTGGAGTAGCTTCCCTTTCACTCCTGCCTGCATCTCCAGTTTGTGCACCAGTCTCTAATGTGGTACCGTGTCAAAGGCTTTCTGGTAATCGAAAAATATGCAGTCTGCCCAGTACTCTCTTATTGCCTGGTCATAGAATTCAATCAATCCTGTGAGGCATTCAAGTTCAAGTTCAAGTATGTTTATTGAGATAAGAAAGAAATACATCTCAAAGTGATAGAGTAGCTTATCCATCCCTGAACCCATGCTGATGTTTTGATACAAAGTTCTTCTGCTATAGATGTTCCAATAGCTTTTTCGCACAATCTTCTCCATCTCTTTGCATGGTATGCAAGTTAGTGACTCTAGCCTGTAGTTCAGTGCCTGCTGTCTATCACCCTTCTTAAATATAGGGACTACATTAGCCGTCTTCCAAGTTCAATTCACTTGTCACCAGGCAGTTCACATGTCACCAGTAAGGTTGAGGTAAGATTTAGGTTGAGTCTTTGCCTTGCTTGCTATGTCATTTTCATATTGCCTCTCTGCCTCTCTTCTCACCCTGACGAATTCATTCCTGGCGCTCTAGTATCTTTCTCCGTTCATTAGTGTCCTATTATTTCTGAAGATTCTCCACTCCCTTTTTCTTCACTAGCTTACATCTCTGATTAAACCATGGGTTTCTCGTCTGCATTTCATTACTTTCCTTTTGGACTGGGAAATATCAAATCAATCATAGCTGGATCATGGTAACTGTCAATAAAACAGTAATTGTTGACCGTGATTGGCTTTATGCATTTGAGCGGCTGTTAAATATAGCATATGTCAACCATGAAGCTGATGTCATCAGCGCATCTGTCAACCATGGAACAGATGTCGTCAGTGTAGTAGTCCTCAACATAAGATTAGAATTCAATAGTGGGTCGGCGGTCAAAAGTTTAAATGACTATTAAAACTGGAAAAGCTGTCAAGGGCCTTGTGACTATCAACAGTGGCTGTCAGTAATAGAGCAGCTGTCAACATTGCATCAGATGTGAACAGTGAAACGTCTACACTTGAACAGTGAAATACTCATGAACAGTAAACGACCTGTAAAAAGACGAACAGTTGTAGATTAAATGAACAACAAATCCACAAGGGCCGTGATGTGGGTTCGAACTTACTTCTGAGACGATCCCAGATGCGCTTTATGATCCTCATCACAGCCCTTGTGAATTTGTTCATTTGTTGTATCACGCTATTGTGATTTCTGCGAGTAAAGCTGTGGATTAACTATCACCACTGGAGCAGCTGTCAAATATGGACCAACCGTCAAAAGTAGGGGTGACAGTCAATTATAGAACGACTGTTAACAGTGAATCAACTGTCACCAGTGGCTTGTCAGTCAATTGCGGAGATACTTTGGTCAGTCCAGAGACTTTCAACAGAAAAGCCACTAACAGTAAAAAGCATCCTGATTCGAGCCTGGTCTGGGCCTCCAAATGTATAAGAGCGCTGCTTGTTTATTAGCCGTTGTCTTGCTGGTTATTCGTTTGTATCTGCACGAATTATTTAGACGAATATTGGTAGGATAAGCATGAATGCTATTGTGAGCGTTACGGGCGATTTTGTGGTGAGAAAAATGTACAACCTGTCAACAGTGAGCAGTTGTCAAAAGTTGAGTGGCAGTCATCGGAAAAGTCACAGTCAACGGTGGAGCTTTTGTGAACGTGGTTCAGCTGTCAAGACTGGGCTGGTGTTAATATTGGAGGATTGTAAAACAGTGCAGTAGGTGTCTTATGTCAGTGACCAAGTTTAACAGTTGAACAGCTGTTAAAACTGGATCAGAATAGAGAAGTAGATATTAACCTTTATGCAGTTATCAACAGTTGAACAACTATGAGGAATGGCAATAGTTTTGTCAACAGTGAAGCAGCTGTCAACAGTGAAGCACATGTTAACAGTGGAGGCAACTTTCAACCAGTGAAAGCGGCTGTCAACAGAGAAGCACTTTCAACAGTGAAGCCGTTTTCAACAGTGAAAGAGCTGTCAACAGTGAACCACATGTCAAACAGTGAAGCAGCTGTCAACATTGAAGCAGCTGTCAACATTGAAGCAGCTGTCAACAGTGAACCACATATCAATAGTGAAGCAGCTGTCAAGTAGTTGTGAAATACAGGATCTTGCTCTAAAAGTGTGCTGACCTGAATTGCACAGCTATTTGATATACCTGTTATGACGGGTCTGACCCTCATTTAATCATCTCGGCAGAATCGCCAATGTATTCGCCAGTGAACTCAAACTATCTACACTCTGAAACTATCGGCCAATTAGCCTAACGTCTATTGTGGGAAAGTTACGCGAATCGATATTGCAAATACAATTCGTTTTCATCTTGAAAAACATAAATTGATAAATGAGTCGCAACATGGTTTTACAAATGGTCGTTCATGTTAACAAATTTGCTATCTTTTTTTTTCCAGCATAGTTGAGGCAGTTGATAGTGGTAAGGATTGTGATGTTGTGTACCTTGTCTTTAGCAAAGCTTTTGATACAGTGCCACATGAAAGACTGATGAAAAAGATAGAGGCTCATGGTATTTGGGGTGCTATATTAAGTTGGTTAGAGCATGGCTATACCAAAGAAAACAGAGAGTTAGTATAAATGGGGGTTAAGTCAGAGTGGGTAATGTTGCAAGTGGAGTGCCTCAAGGTCTGTCCTGGACCTTTGTTGTTTATATATATATAAATGATTTAGGTTTAGGTTTAAGTAGCAGCATTTGCAAATTTGAAGATGATACAAAAATTGGTAGGGAAATTACACGGAAGAGACTCACTATCACTTCAAGTTGATCTAAATAGGGTTTTGAAATTGTCAAAAGATTGGCAGTGCAGTTTTAATGCGATAAATGTAAAATTTTGAGGCTAAGTAATGATGATAGAGTTACAAGATACGAGCTAGATGCTGTTGAGATTGTGAAGTCAGATTGCGAAAGGGATCTAGGAGTTATGATTAGTAAGAATTAAAACCAAAGGATAATGCATGAATGTTCGTAATAAGACAAATAGGACACTGGGATTTATTAATCGAAGCGTTAGTAACAAGGCACTTGGTGTTGTTCTTCAGCTATGTCTTTCTCTGGTTAGGCCCCATTTAGGTTATGCAGTTCAGTTTTGTTCGCCGTACTATAGAATGGATATAAATTCACATTGAACGTGTCAAGCATAAGATGACAAAGTAATTCCCCAAAATAGAAATCTTTCATATGAAAAAGATTAACAAAGCTTAAATGGCATTCACTGGAAAGGCGAAGAGTTAGGGTGACATGATAGAGGTTTACAAGTGGATGAACGGATAT
>WNGS01003388.1:5078123-5094254 GCA_020271785.1 Procambarus virginalis
AATACTAAAATGGTAATAGAAACACTCCGATCATCGGCATAGCTTACATAAATACACTTAAATCGCCAGCATCGCACAAAAATATTGTGAATATTAAGATTTACCGAAAAGCTGTATAGAAAACACGACCTAACATAACCGTGGGAGTGTAGGAGAGACAAGCATGTAATAGCATTTACTGGTTCTTAATTACGATTAGTACTTAACCTATGCTATATTGATATTACAATTTTATAAAACTACTAAAACAAAACTAAAGTTTTTCAATAAATTATAAAGTAACTCAGGATATTTCAAATTTTGTATAAAATCTCTATTGTTTTACTAAAACATGAAAATAACTTCTTTAATTTATTAAACTTGTGTATATAGAATTGAAAACGAAAACTTCACCTTAAAAATTTTGAGTGTGTTAACACAATATTATTAGAATATATAGGGAGGTAAATGTAACAGCAAAATTAAGTGAATATATGTACTATGCAGAAAGTCAGAAATGTACTTATTACATTTAAATTAATATTAAAACGTACTGTCTATTCGGAGGAAGGGTTGTGGCGTGTACACACACGCGAACACACGCTGCTTCAGCCCACCTGGACAAGAGCAAGATCTCAAGCAAGAGATATTCCCCTCCCTCTCTACACACATCCGCGAAAACCACAATCTCGCTATGTCCAAAGCTATACACACTTTGGGGATATTCCACACTTGATTGTCCCAAAGATGATGGATAATCACTCTCAATCAGACTCATCCTGACTTACATAAATCAAAATAGCGTGATGCATCAAATGAAAATTAACCATTTTTGAACTATGTCGTAACGCTGTCGATTAAGGCAGCGTCTGGGATGCTCTCGGACGTAGGTTCGAACCTTCGTCACGGTCCTTTGGAATTTGTTCATTATACTGAGTCTTACCACTGGCTTAATAGACAAGCCCACGCGATATAGTCTTCCCAAAAAGCTGCTTAACTAACAAACCCTTCCTGAATGTTGCACGTGACCCACTGACAGGCGTTCTCTAACACTGCCAGTCCTTGGGTATGATTCACATGATCCCAGCGTCTCCGGAACCGTCGTTTAGTGTCGTTAATCCTTCTTCTCGATGGAAATCTAATCCTCTGGACACCAACAATATTCCAGCGATCCGGTCCTTGGAATAATTACTGGTGTAAAGATAACAATACTTCATGACAAGGGCAAATAGAGACCTTGCTTCGAGATCATGAAGGTGGCCTGCTGCCTCCCTGAATGTCTTGACCCGAATGCACGCACATGTCTCCTCAGGCAAACGTTTGGTGCGCCGTGACGTCATTCCTTCTTAGCCAATCAGAGCCAAGTGCAACCGCTTCCAAGACACTGTTCAGTTGTCTCAGAGGGGGGTTGGGGGTAGGGGTTGTGGTCAGTCCTCCAAACGGTTTTGTGAACGGAGATGTCCTTCTCACCCCCCTCCCCCACTACCACTCTACAGCCAAAACTACCCCTCTGGTTGGGTAGTAGGTTACACCTTGTAACAGAGTCCTGCATTTTGCATTGCCTGTAACTCAGGTGACCCAGTCACAAACTGTTGACCTCAATACACTCCTCACGTTGTACCGAGTGCTTTGATTACAAACTTGGGCAACTCTGTGGTACAAATAACGAGTTGCCTCCTGCAAGCACCCGTGCTTGTCATGCAAGCACTGAGTTAGGGCTGTGGAAGAACACACAGTGATTGGTGGATGTAGATAGTTGGATCGATGGATGCATGGTGTTTTACATGAATAGATTGACATTTGGATTTATGGATAGATGGATCTACAAGTGGGTTGATGAATAGACAGATAGATGGGATAAAGATGAATAGATGGATGGTTAGATGGATACAGGGATATGTGGGGGATTGATAAATGGATGAATAGATGAACAGAATAGATTCATTTAGTGGTACCAATACATAGTGGTAACTGATACATCAGAGTGGTAAATGATACATCAAAGGTAAATGATACATCAGAGGTAACCAATACATTAGTGGTAACTGTTGCAAAGCCGGCTAACACCTCATCAACGTACCTGACACTCATCTCTCAGCAATAATTCAAATAACGGGTCTCTGGAGAGCGTTGTCAGGTACTAAGCATAAAGGTGTCAACCTCCATCACCGCCCTAAACGTCAAACATTTGCTCCAGAGAGATTGTAGATGTGTGACAAAAATCAAATAGTTATAAAATCCGGATCAGTTCAAAATACAACACCATTATTGGATTGTGTCATGGCAAGCGATTTGTCAGTGGTATCTGATGATATGTGACACGTGATGCATCAATGGCACGTGATGCATCAGTGGCACGTGATGCATCAGTGGCACGTGATGCATCAGTGGCACGTGATGCATCAGTGGCACGTGATGCATCAGTGGAACGTGATGCATCAGTGGCACGTGATGCATCAGTGGCACGTGATGCATCAGTGGCACGTGATGCATCAGTGGCACGTGATGCATCAGTGGCACGTGATGCATCAGTGGCACGTGATGCATCAGTGGCACGTGCTGCATCAATGGAACACAAATGCGAACAAGCCTGAAAGCATATAGTTCTGGGGACCATTCAGGCTTGTTCGCATTTGTGTTCCTCACGTGTGCCCAAAGAATGAGGTCATTTGATAAAATGGTATGCCCAAGATAACCATCTGAGTGCCGGCGGGGGGGAAGTGGTTCAAATAGCTTCGGCTATCACTTCCTTTGTCCAGTCGTTATGGTCAAGCGGATTAAGGCGTCCTGTAGATAAAACTTGCATTGCTCCTGGGAGTAGGGTTCGAGTCACTTCTGGGGTGCAAATTTTTATTCATATTATATATATATATATATATATATATATATATATATATATATATATATTATATATATTATATATATATATATATATTATATTGTGATGGGAAAGTGTAGGAGTGTAGATGTTCGGCAGTCTTCCTAATGGCTGGTGTCAATGCCTGTCATATTTACAAAAAAAAGAGACTGCTTGGCTGTTGTCTGTGGTAAAGTAAAGGAAGACACGCAAAACACATATTATGAACAATGAAACTTTAATTAACTGGAAAGTAAATCAATAACAAAGACAATCCCTTGGCTATGTACAGTGCAAACAAACAAGTCAAAAAATATAACATAAAAATGAAGAACAGGGATAATTTACTCTAGGAATAATATAAAGACAAAAATGCAATAAAGGTGCTGAGAATATGGCCGCTAGCTAGAACCTCCACCAATAAACAGGACGTGTATCAGTTGGTTGTTCACAGTTTTGAGAACACAAAAATATTCTGACTTCAATGGCTGGATCAAGCCCAGAGATTGACTCATGTAGAGGGCGCTGAGGTGCAGAGGTGCAGGTGTGCAGTCGGCTGGTCACCAATCAGAAGCAGGCAGGCAGGGAATGGTAGTTTGCTGGTTGACGACAGACGAGCCGGCGTGGAGGGAGTGTGGAGTAGGGGTACGTTTTGCCTCCTGGTCAAACCGTTTTGTGCTACTGGTAGACGTATCTTGAAGGTAGCATCTTATTCTTGTATATATGTAAGTAACTTTATATAGGGAAGAGCAGGCTCAATCTCTCTTGAAAGAGATTATCGTCACAACTTTCCCCGAAGCCTCCTCTTACTGTGTCAACTTACTTCTTCTAATGGTAGAATGGTAGGTGGAGCTGCTTCTACCTCATAGACTCTGGAGAGGGCGTCTGCTATGATGTCAGAACCCTTGATGTAGAAGACCTCTAGGTTGAAATTCTGCAGATATAAAGCCCATCGTAGAAGTCGTTGATTGTTGAATTGGGCTTGCTGCAAGAAGCGTAGGGGATTGTGGTCCGAGTAGATGGTGGTAGACCGAGCACCTTGTAGGTACGATGCAAAGTGCTGTAAATTCAGGACGATGGAGAGTAGCTCCTTTTCGATAGTGCTGTAATTTTTCTGGTGTGGTTTTAACTTGTAGCTGTAGTAGCTAACAGGTAGAACCTCCTCGCCTCGTTGCTGCATCAGGACACCCCCGATGCCGGTACCACTGGCGTCGACATGGAGGATGAAAGGCTTCGTGATATCTGGCGAGGCGAGAATAGGATTAGAACAGAGCAGAGATTTAAGTTGTTCAAAAGCAATGGTTTGCTGAATGGTCCAATGATACCGTTGCTTGGGGCTGGTTAAAGTGATCAATGGTGTCGCTACCGTACTGAAATTCTTCACAAACCTACGGTAGTAGGAGGCAAGACCAAGGAAGCGCAGGAGCTGCTTCCTGGTGGTAGGCTGTGGGTAATGCTGGATGGCTTGAGTGTGTACGTTTAACTGAGCTAAGCTGCCACTCCCTATCACATGACCAAGATAACGCATTTTACCTTTAGCAAAGGTGGACTTGCCCAAGTTGATGGTGAGGCCGGCTGTCAGGAGCTTGGCGAACAATCGTTGCAGCTGGAGCAGATGTTCGTTCCAGGTGTTGGTTGCCACAACGATATCATCCAAGTAGGCGTAGGTGTTATCTAAGCCATGGATGACGCGGTTGACAGCTCGCTGGAAGGTGGCCGGGGCATTACATAGTCCAAATGGAAGGCGTTCATATCTGTAAAGACCAAAAGGAGTGGTGAGGGCAGATATTTCCTTAGCTCGCTCTGTCAAACATACTTGGTAATATCCTTTGAGTAGGTCTAGCTTAGACAAATACCGAGCATTACCAATGGCGTCAAGGATGTCATCTATTCTAGGTAAGGGATACGCATCCCAAAACATACGCATAGGGTAGGAGAAAATGTGGGTAAAAATGGGCTTTGGCAGTGCTATGATACGCAACATTTTGTGTATATTTGGTGGAAATTGCCTCAAATTAGGTCGAGTTTAAGTGGCATAGCTTAAATTTCACCAACTTGAACTAAATCTAGGTTTGGATATGCTAGGTCAGGTTATGTGAGGTCATGTAGGGAAGGATATATATAAAATCTTGGGGGTAATAAACTAGCATGTTTATGAAATAGTGTAAATTTTCCTATTTGGGGTTCGAGCTATATGGCAGACTCATATAATGTTTGGACAGAGGTGACATAAGCGTGCATGTGAGGATATGGGATGCTCATATTTAGCCAGTTTAGCTTTTGCTAGGTTGAATTTAGTCAAATTTGTGTTTTGTAAGTATATTTTTTATAGCTTTAGATGAATTTAGGTTTTAATAGGATGCATTTTGATAAGATATAGCAAATTTGCTTAAAATTATTATAGAAAATACTGTCTTCACCTAACTTTACCTGCCCTAACATAACTAAGGCTAAAACAAATAAGTCTGTTAGATGGTTTGCATAAATAAATATTGGTGGCCTGATTGGAGAGGATGTAACAAGGAAGGTATTAATAAGTCATTAAAAACAATGGACATATGTTAGATGAATAGTTTAGCACTAATAATGTTGAAATAATAATGGAAAATGTATGTGTTTTATATTGAGCTGATCGGAAGTCATATGTACCATTTTTATATGTGAAATTCTGACTTTTGGGGAGTTGGTCAAACTCAGCATATTATAATTAATGTCCTAAATATACCTAGAAAAATATCATGCAAATTGTGTATTGTTTGACCTAGTTGGTTGTGTTTGTATTTGTACATATATAGCACAATTAATATACTTGTGTATTAATTGTGCAGATTATGTTTTTTGCATAAGTCGTATGATTATTGCAATTATGTATTGATTATATTTCTATAAATTGTGTATTGTTTTTGCAAGTTGTGTATTAATTGTATATGTTTTTTGTATGTGTATTTGTGGAAATTGTGTATTTAATGAATATGTGCTAGTTATGTATTGTTCACATTTTGGTAAGTTGTGTATTGATTATATTTTTGAGCAAGTTGTATATTAATTGTGTAAATGACGTAATTGTATTTGTGTAAATCGTATATTTATGCTGGTTGTGTATTTTCATATATGGGGTAGTTGTGTATTGTACGTATTTGTGCTAGATATGTATTTGTGCAAGTTGCGTAATAATTATGAAAGATGTGTAATGTTTGTGAAAGTTGTGTATTAATTGCGCATGTTGTGTAATTGCATATGGACGAATTATTTATACCTTTGTGTATTGATTGTCATTGTGCAAGTTGAGTAATTATATAGCAAGTTTGCTTGTATTAATTGTGCAAAGATGTATAATAATTATACAATTTGTGTAATAATTGTCCATATTTTATAATAATTTTTGTGCTAATTTATGCAAGTTGTGTTTTTAATTTGTTGAAGTGGAACTGGTGCAACTGTATTTTTGTGTGCAAATTGTGTATTTTGTGTAAGCTCTGTTATCTGAAAAAATAGATCTTTATGGTGTAAGTGTATTTTGGTTTATGAGACAATGTGTGGGTATTATGTGAAAATTATGTTTGTTAAATTGTGTAATTTTAGTGAAAGCGCATTTTATATTTTCTAAATGTATAAGCAATTTGCTATATTTGTGCTAATACCATACTTTGTGTAAATATCATACTCTGAGTGTACATACAATATTTGTGCAAATGGTATATTTTTGTGCAACTGACATATTTTGTATGTAAATGTCATATTTTTGTCTATAAATGATATATTTTTGTGTGATGATATATTTTGAGTGTAAATAATATATTTTGTGCATTAATGGCATATTTGGTGTGTAAATATTGTATTTTCTGTGTATGGCATAAATTGCATCTGATTAATGGGGAAATGGTGGCAAAAACTAGGTTTATTCTCTATGAATGTATGGGTTGTGGAGTATGTGTAGGTATGTATGCTTGTATTCGCGACTGTTGGTTTAGAAACATGTCAGCTGATTTGCGTAGCAAGACTTGGATTTTTTTGAGGTGTAGAAATTATTAGCTTATATATATTGTGGTTAGCATCCAGCTGAGTTGTTTGATGGATGAATTGAGGTGCGACATTTGGATAGCTATTTGATGGAGGTGAGGACAGTTGACTAGCCTATGAACACATCTACTTATCCGCTGTGCTGCCAGATGTGTGGTAACTACTTGTGGATTATAGCACGATATCTAGCTATAGGGTTTCATAATTGCTGTTGTGGATAAAACTAGAATGGGAGCTATTTATTAAAACTATTATTGTAAACTAATACTTTAAATGGGATCTCTTGATTGTTTTAAGCGTAGAGTGGACATGAATATGAATGAGATTGGGTGGAAATATGTATAGGAGCTGCCTCGTATGGGCCAATAGGACTTCTGCAGTTACCTTTATTCTTATGTTCAGCTCACCTGCTATGCTGCCAGATGTACGACTCTGCTTTAATTGCGGTATGACATTTGGGTTGCTGTTATACTTTTGTACTTATTACAGAATAATGATTACAGTTGTGGCTGACTTAAATACATATTCTTAAACCTCTGATTAGGTTAGGTGGGGATGGATAGTCTAGCCAATTTTGAATAATAACATAAAAAACACTACATATGCAGGTAGGACGCTAAAGGCCGCATTGGTCATCTGGTGATGTCACACATAGTTGATCAGTCAGGTGCTGTGATACCTTGACACTTATATGTTAATGGCCAGCAATACCCTATCCCATACTGAGGTTGCTTTTCCCGATGTCACTAAACAACAACAACAACTGGTCTGTAGAATGTATTTGTTTGTTATATATAATAAGTTAGGTTAGGATGGTTTGATCGGGTTTATGAAATGAATAACAGAAAATATGAGCAATGAGCGAAAATACGAGCCAATGTAAGTGAATATCGACTCTGGTGAAGCCCAGAGTACAGTTGAGGTATTAAGCCTGATTAAGAGTTCGCACTTATGTGTGAACCTCCTAGGATCCGCATTTAGCACATTGGCTATAAGCTTTTGAGCTCATTGGCGCCTCGCACCGCATTAGGGATGATGACGTCAGAAAAGAAGGTAACTGCAGAAGGCCTTAGTTCAAAAACATGAGAGGCTTGCTTTTACTCAATGTAGTATTCCTATATATGTACACTGAATGAGTATTTTGATTTTTAATATGCTACAGCAAGGTGTGGGGAGGCATGTTTTTGAGTGAATGTGAGATGTGCATATATATTTATGTACGTGCATATATATTTATGCATTATGAAGCAATATTGGATTAGTGCTGAAATCGCATTGAAGTCACCACGCCTGGCAGGGGACTGTTTTCATATAAATGACTGATAGGGGAGAACGTGGAGATACATGATAGTTCATGCTCTGTGTTTGCTTCCCCTTTTGCAATGGACGATAGTTGGAAGTGAATAGGAAATTTAAAATAGACTAAGGTTGATGGTATTTTACATTAGGTTTCAGGACCACTGTTGTAACGCAAAACACATGACTCACAGGCCGGCTTTTTAATCCCTTGATCGTGCCTGTGCAGGAACGCTGAGCGGCTAGCGGGTGACGTCATCGTCCATGAGAGGTGCCTGTGCATGGGTCACTGGGCTAACGAAATTTGGGTTCGCCAGGGACCGGCATTTTAATCCTACCCCCAGGCAAATTGAAGGCTGGCTACCCGATGACGTCATTGACCATTGGCTATGCCTGTGCATGAGACCGGCCATGAAACAAAATCCGGGAAAACCCTGGGGCCAATGACCGGCTTTTTAATCCCCTTTAACATGCCTGTGCAGGGTCACTGAGCTAAGGAAATTTTGGGATGACTGGAGGCGGCCGTTTAATCCCCTTGAGCGAAAAGGGCAGGGGCCAATGACCAGCATGGTGAAAACAGTTCGTAAAACCCAGGGGCCAATGACCAGCATGGTGAAAACAGTTCGTAAAACCCAGGGGCCAATGACCGGCATGGTGAAAACAGTTCGTAAAACCCAGGGGCCAATGACCGGCATGGGAAAAAAGTTCGTAAAACCCAGGGGCCAATGACGGCATGGGAAAAAAAGTTCGTAAAACCCAGGGGCCAATGACGGCATGGGAAAAAAGTTCGTAAAACCCAGGGGCCAATGACCGGCATGGGAAAAAAGTTCGTAAAACCCAGGGGCCAATGACCGGCATGGGAAAAATCAAAATTGCCGGTCATTGGCCTGGTTTCTACTACTCAAGTATGGTCGTGTCAGGAAAGCCTTTCATCCTACTGTGCTCTGACGCCGTGCACGAGCGTGAGACCAGCTGTCAGGCCACCTACGAGGCTGCTTGCATAAATAACGCTTGAGTGAATAGTGAGGGCTCGTCCTACGTGTAAAAACAAGATCTTGTTTTCTTATTATGTCTCTCTGTGTGTTGATCTGTGCGGTCAGCCAGATCTTTCACCTTCTTAACACCTGAAACGGGTGTAGGTGGAACCTGAGGCACACCCGATGGTGTATACGTGTTTATCTGTGTGGTATTACGGCATTACACCCGTCAGTGAATGTGAGCTTCTCATACATCACACATTTAGTTACTGTGTGAGATTACTATTGTGCATGATTATTGCCTTTCCCATTGACATTGGTTTAATAAAACATCTAATAAAATTTTAGGACTACTCATAGCCCAGTCGATAGAGCTTCGGCATCACTGGCGTAAGGTCCCTGATTCGAGACTCGTACTGCCCAGGTGAATGGAAATATTGGTTTATTGTGGATGAGTATTGCCCGAGTATGAAACTGAAGAAATTGCTGACCTGGAGAGCGTGCAGAGATCCTTTACTGCTAGAATCTACTCAGTAAAACATCTAAAGTACTGGGACCGACTAAAAGGCCTAAATCTGTATTCTCTTGAGCGCAGGTGGGAGAGATACATAATCATTTACACATGGAAAATAATAGAGGGGCTGGGCCTAAATCTGCATACAGAAATAACACCACATGAGACCAGAAGGCATGGCAGGATGTGCAGAATACCCCCGTTGAAGAGCAGAGGTGCAGTAGATACTCTGAGATAGAACTCTATCAACATTACAGGCCCGAGACTGTTCAACACACTTCCACTACACATAAGGGGCATAACTGGCCGACCCTTCACAGTGTTCATGAGAGAACTTGATAAACACCTCCGGCGATACCTGATCAACCAGACTGCGACTCACACGTCAGGCTGCGAGCAGCTGCGTCCAACAGCTTGGTTGACCAGTCCAGCAACGAGGAGGCCTGGTCGAGGACCGGGCCGCGGGGACGCTAAGCCCGAAAACCATCTCAAGGTAACCTCAAGGTAAGGAGTATCCTGTTTGGAACTCCTGTGACCCTTTGCCCACCGGCATTGTTAGGTATGTCGTGTTAGTGATTGGCTGTCATCCGTGTTAAGTTAGGTTTTGTTCACGAGTACACCAGAATCGATTAGTTAGACATCAAAAGTCATGCTAGTGCGGGGGCCCTAGATTGGTGTCAACAAAGCTATTGTTCTGCTGACACTAGAGTAAATCAAACACCCATTGCACTAGCAGTTAATTTGTAAATCAAACTACTGTTGAGCTTTATGCGGTGTTTCCTTTGAGCAACTTCGAAATACTGCCATTACTTGTACTTAAGCCTTCCGCCCCAGGTGTATTCAACTCCGAACTGCCAATTAATCGCTAAACTATAAATGTTATGATCTTGAGAATATTTTGAGATGATTTTGGAGCTTAGCATCTCCGCGGCCCGGTCCTCGACCAGGCCACCTTCTTGTTACACACACCCCAGGAAGCAGCCCGTAACAGCTGTCTAACTCCCAGGTACCAATTTACTGCTTGGTAACAGGATCATCAGGGTGAAAGAAACCCTGCCCATTTGTTTCCGCCTCCACCGGGGATCGAACCCGGAACCTCAGGACTACGAATTCGAAGGGCTGTCAACTCGGCTGTCATTTTCCCTATGGTCATAATGACCCTTAGAGTACCTTAAAATGATTCAATTGCACTGGGGAGATTCCCACGACCATCGTGGGCCTCAGGACCCGATGAAGCAAGTATCAGAAGGAGACTTGCTTTACTAGATCTTGCTTTAACACACCAATGTATAAAATGTCTGGTGGGACAACGAACTCATACTCGACCGTGCATCCGGGCCACGTGCGTTTGCTCTCTTAATGTTACATTACGACAGCTTTGTGAAGCGTCTGCCATATGCACATTGGTGATTTTGCACCCAACCGCAGTTAGGGAAAAAGCAAACTCCACGTATGCTAACGTTGGGCACCAAATTTGGAGTTTTGCTTGGTGAATCTTGCATTACGTCTGAATCCTTGTCATGCCAGCCCTCATCAACTTCAAATCATTCTCTTCTATTCGTAGTAACTCAATCATTTCAAACATTGTCTGGAGCTTTCTATCGTTCAGCTGGTTTCGGATCTCCAGCTCCAACGATTTTTGAGACGGTTCTCAGTTTATCAATAACTTCAGTTGGGCTCATTCCTTCATCTATTTTAACTGGTACTGTCAAGAATCTTCCCCCACACTACCTGCCCGGCGACACATGAAAGCGATATATATGATGCTCCTATTTTTTTCTTGAATTTAAATAGGTTAATTCTAGCTTGCTTGCATGAAAGCCAGTAACACCCAGTTTTTTAAACATTGTAATCCATACATTCCTCCAATGACAAAAATAATCGCTCTCCCTTTCTCACTAAATTTTCTGGATACAAATATAGCCCACCGTTCCTGAGGCCATCCATGTAGCTCCGCCTCATTCTCGACACGAAAAAATGTCGTTTTCTCCTGCATTAAAAACTGTTAGGTCTCACCCCTAGCACTCACACTGGGCTGTCTATAGTCTGCATTTACCCATTGATCTATTATCCTATGTCACAAAATCCTCTGGTTTTTCTCTTCTTGTGCTGTTTATTGAAGGGTTTTATCTGCCCTCTCTGGTACTAACCAGCGCTGAGCGCTGCTCTTAATTCTCTTGACCCTATCTAAAAGATTAAAATTTTGGCCCTTTTTCCATTATGCTGTAACTCCAATCATACTCTCTCCACCTTCGACTCCCACTATTTGAAGTTCCTTACTCAACCCTGTCTTTATAAACCGGTTCTCCATTGCTCACTGACGAATACATTCCATTTTTTTTTCTTTATTATGCACCCCATACCCATTCCGATGGCAGTGGTGGCCACGGTTACGGAGGCATATAATCGGTTCAGGAACTAAAACCTCATGGTTCATTTAGCTAAGTGACAATTTTCGAAGCTACTGTCACCCTCACCTGTCTGACAGGTGAGAGTGTTGTCGCCCAACACCCTCACCTGCCACTACACCCACCACAAGCGGCAGTCGTCTCTCTTCTACCCAACAGTGCCATTACTATCCAATATTTATGACGAATCTTGCCTTGAACAACATAAATCAGTTTGAAGCTTGCCACATTTTCGACCCATGCAGATACTGTAACTCCAAAGTGCTTTACATTTTTCTACATCTCCATCAGTCTAAATATTTGCCCCACATTCTGCGTTATAGAATATCTGAATTTGATCATTGTAACACATTGTGTCTCTGGAAACACATTTAAAGCTGCACATTATATAATTAGATTATAACAAAGTCACTGGTTTGTAACTAGCTCCTATACCTTACAGACCAAACAGATTACTAGGTAGTCGGTCAACAGGGGTTTACCTAGTTTTCTGTGCTAGTATTTTCTTCACCAGACCTGTCTACAATGACCGGCTCAGTTATCCACGAACACTGACCGGCCAGCACACTTCTTGTGCTCTACGCAGCTTGACATCACTTGTTTGACGGATTTCACCCCATGAATGCACCTCCACACACACCTGGTACACAGTAGAACTGTTCCTCAGAAATCGTTCATCCAGGACCTTTTTTTTCTCTTTTAACTATAATTCATGGGACCCGACGCTCGGCGACTTCCCCTGCACCCAGTTCAACCTGGATAGTGTCACTAGTGACCTGAGACATTGTATTCCTGGTGCCATTGTCACCCGGACTGGCCTGGACGTCACAGCTACTTCCTTTGTTTATGAAGTGACTTTGTCATGCGACTTTTCTCAAGTTGTGATTATTTACTACGCATAATATGGCAACAATGGAATCGGAAATAAATTGTACTAACGCCTCGCTACCCGAAACGCTGTGCGTACTAGTGGTTTTACAAGAATGTTAACACTATGCTATGAATTCTCACAAACTCAATGTACCTTCTTGTATATATATACGCACACACACACACACACACATATATATATATATATATATATATATATATATATATATATATATATATATATATATATATATATATATATATATATAGGGATACCACCACAGGGTTGATTAAACCAGTGTTCTATTTGACCCGTTTTTATACATTACAGTTTTCATACAGTATATATATATATATATATTATATATATATATATATATATATCTAGATATATATATATCTAATATCATTATATATATATAATATATATATCATTATCAATATATATATATATATAGATATATATATATATATTATAATATATATATATATATTATATCTATATATATATTTCTATATATATATATATATATATATATATATATATATATAGTATATATAAATATTGTGACGATAATCTCTTATCAGAGATTTAGCCTGCTATTTCTGTGTTCATCCGTCCTCATCAATATACAAGATACGTTTTGTAGTGGCTAAACGTATATATTAAGATAGCCAACGTACCAGCAACTCCCTCTTCCCCCACTCCAGCACCTGCTACGCACCTGGTCGACGCGCCGAACCCTTCAACTGCCTAACTAGCGACTTGCGGCCATCCAGCTTCCTCATTGGCCGCCAACCAACACACCACTCCGGTCCTCGCCAATCACAAGTCCTCGCCAGTTATTGTGGAGTCCGTTGCGTTTCTGCCAGCCAGAATATTGTGTGCTCTCAAGCTATGAACATCCTAAGTGACTCACTTGTGTGGTCAAATAGAGGTTTATAGTTAGTGCATATATTCCAGCATTCATATTTTATTTACCTTTGTATGTCAATTCTCCTCCCCATTAACGTAACCTATTTTCTATTTATGTTTTTTTCACTTGACATTTTTACCAGTAAGCCAAGATTTTGCATTGTTTCAATTTGTGTTTTTTTATTGTATTAAAATCCATTTTTATTATTGTCTTTTATATTTCGACCTTACCACAGATTACCAATCACGCAGTCATTCTTTTTTTTTCTCTTTTTTTTCCTTTTCTTTTTTTATATATTATATGTGGCCCAGCACTGACACCTGCTAGTTGGAAGACTGCCGACCACCATTTCCAACTCGTTACCGTCACATATAAATGGGGGCCTGTCAACGGAGCTTCACTCAGGTATTGGTAATTGTGGTAAGCATACTTGGCTCTTATTTCCCTTGCTTCCATTATTCACATTAATCATTTTTATTTTATATGGTGCTGTGTATATTGTACATTACGGGAATAGCATATGGTGAGAGTGAGACAACTGGATTACGTGGTGACTGTAGGCCGCAGTCATACTCTTAATTGGTCGTCTCCCCTTCCGTGTTATCCTCCGTGTTTAACATCTTTGTCCCCAGATATTTCTCACTTTTTGACAGATTATCACATAGGTACCCTGGTACTGTGGTCTGTCTCCGGGTCAATAGCACCCAGTCCTGCAATCCGACTCTAGGAGGAAAAAGAGGGCTTTAGATCCTCTAGCACGAACTATTATTGGCGAATTGGGACCTCGCCGATAGTTCTCGTCACCAGTTGACACTCGCACCCCTACTCGTCGGTCAGACTGATGGTATTTACCAAAAGGTAGGGAATTGGCGTTCTTTCTTTTGAGCACAAAGTTCGCTAATTCTGTAAATACCATATTCAATTTCAGTGGGTACCATTGCTTATGTTCTATAGTGACTTGGCAAGGTATGACTACATTTTTTGGACTACCTCATTTATTTTGAAGCCATTTAGTGTTTCACTTGTATTTAAACTTAGTTTTCACTAATTAGTAGGATTTTCTTGCCTTTATCCTCCCATAGTGAGTACCAGGTACAAGATTTCCTGCGACCTTATTCATTTACCATCTTGAATTAACTTTAATTATTAATAATTCCCCACAGGATAGGTATCAGTTGCCACGTTTCCTGTTTCTGACACTCACCATATTCTCACTATCGTGTCTCCTTTGTTTTGCTATATTTTCACCATGTTCCGCTTACAAGCTTTCAAAGCAGATCCAGAAAGTGAAATAGGGACCTTACGTCACGCTAAGAGGGTCGATTTGTAACTCTTGCACATGAGTATCACTTAGAAGTTCCTGATGGAGCCAACAAATTTGCCATTAATAATATGATACTGGATCACCTTGCTGATGAAGGTATTATAGATTCTTCTACTCATGAACAGTACATTATTTCAGATAAAGATGACTTGAGAGCGATAAAGCTCAAATTGGAACTTGCCAAGATCGAGCTACAGCAACAACAAGAAGCAGCTGCAAGCAGAGAGCGTGAAGCTGCCATCAGAGAGAGTGAAGCTGCCGCAGAAAAGGAGAATGCCCTGAAGAAGGAAGAAAGTGAACGTGAGTTGGCCTTATACAAACAGCGACTCGAGATACAACGCGACCACGACAAACGACAGGCAGAAGCAATGCTAGAATGTCGTAACCGAGAACTCACGAGGGACGCTGCACACCAAGCTCAACTCCAACAAGCGGCAGCTAGTCTTCCTCCCAGTTTCAATATCTCCATGCAAGTAAGTTAATGCCCCGTTCCTCGAAACGGAGGTTGATGTGTTCTTTACCACTTTTGAGACCCTTGCTGTTCAACTTAATGGCCTGACGACCAATGGGCTACCCTTCTCAGAGTACATTTAACAGGTAGAGCAGCAGTCACACTCAGCACTTTGGCTTCGGAAAACGACTACACCACCCTGAAACAAGCTGTGTTGGACGCCTACCTTCTCTCCACCGAAAGCTATCGACGAAAGTTTCGTGACTACGTCAAGGCAAGTACCACCACCTTCTTAGAATTTGCTAACACCAAACAAAGATATTTCATGAAATGGCTGGAGGCAGCACATGTCTCTACTTTTTCAGAACTTGTCAACCTCATACTGGTTGAAGAATTTCTGAGACCTCCTCCTGTGCCTATACTTAGCAGACAAGGAAGAGACGGAGTTAGTGAAGTGTGCGAAGTCAGCTGACACTTACAGCCTCATCCACCGGCTGATCCAGATCCTACCGCAAGAA
>WNGS01003388.1:5100812-5121723 GCA_020271785.1 Procambarus virginalis
ATCGACAAGTCGTGGAGCATCCACTGGCAACGAATGCTCTGCAAGCTATGCTCCACCCGCCGATGCTGAATTCCCATCGACAAGTTGTGCAGCCTCCGCCGGCAACGAATGCTCTGCAAGATATGCTGCACCCGCCGATGCCAAATTCCCAGGGACAAGTCATGGAGCATCCGCCGGAAATGAATGCTCTGCAAGCCATTTTGCACCCGCTGATGCTGAATTCCCATCAAAAGTCGTGTAGCTTCCACTAACGATATAAAATAGGATTGGAAAGGCATATAAATTAGTGTAAAAAGTGTTGATAGAGTAAGTACAGTAAGTGTTAATGGTTATTTAAGCCTTGACAAAAAGATAATGTACAGTGTAAATATACAGTAGAAATATTTTTCAATTGTGAATAAGAATTAGAACTCATGTGCATTAGTAGTAAGGCTAGCTGTTGTGTGGAAGTGAATGCCTGAA
The DNA here is from genome assembly GCA_020271785.1 of Procambarus virginalis. Taxonomy (NCBI): domain Eukaryota; kingdom Metazoa; phylum Arthropoda; class Malacostraca; order Decapoda; family Cambaridae; genus Procambarus; species Procambarus virginalis. The sequence goes on from WNGS01003388.1 coordinate 5,101,275, forward strand.
AGTATTGTTCATCCTGTATATACCCTGTATATAGTAATGAACAATATAAACAAGCGCTGCAGAGGATGACGTAAATCTTCACAGCTTCACAACTCCGTAATCTTCAGCTTCATTAAAGTAAGTCAATTTACCAAATTTATTATAGTATTTCAACATATTGATTGTTTTTTTTTTTTCAACAAAAGTACATATTAATATCTGCAAATGTATATTCTATCATTAGCACAGAAAAGGTGAGCTCAACATATTTCGTCTTGGCTAGCTATCAGTGACAAGGCTCGATCGCCATTATATGGCCTGGCCCGCCACAACCTGTGTCATAACATTAAAAATACATTCCCTGCACTCTGTTCAGGGTAAAACAAAACACATTCTAGCATTTATGAGAAAATATTAACAATGACTGATTGATACATGAAATATTTTGCAATACAAAGGAGTGAACCAATTTTTTCCCACCATCTGGACTTGATCAGACAGTGTTCAAACATCATCCATGCAGCAGCCAACAGCGGGCTTAATCGTCGGCGTGGCACTAAATTGGAAAACAATTACACAAGTTACTTAACATTTAATTTTAGTTATACAGGATAAAATATATCCTACCTGAATGTTACTTGAAAAATTACCCGACCCGACATAACTTCGGAAATAACGGAGATCCGGAAATAACGACCAGGGTTCAGCCCCATATAGGCCCGCTTAAATTGAGTGGATACTACTAGTATTATCGTGACAGTGAAGCGTTCAGGGTATTTTTGTCTGTGTAACGATAAAAACAGGTTTAAAGAGGTTTGAGACAATGAATTTTTTTAATAAAGCAGTTGTCATTTTCTTGTAAGTAACAAACACACCCGGCCTTAAATGTAATGAAATGCCTGGTGTTGAAATGAAATCACTTCTTTCTTGTGAGTGCTTGGTAGCTTCTTGATGCTTGCTCTCTGGTAAATACCACCTAGCTCAATCCATGTCAGGGCCCCCAAAAGCACGGAATTGTAGATCAACCTCACAGAAGAAAAAGAAAAGCAGAAATGTGGGTGAACCAAAACATCAAACATAGAACAGGTAAAACCAAGCATAGAAAATGGGAGAGCAATGCCCTGAGACTCAAACCACCCAGTCATGAAGTACTTCTCTCCTCAGTTCCCCTTCAATCCACTAGCCTAGACACCTAAGTCTTATATGTAGTTGAGGTACAGCAAATGGCTGTTAACTGGTCATACTCCATGATATTCCCCTGGCTGAACCAACCAAGCATCAATCACCAATGGACCACTCCAAAAATTCTTATCCAGAAAGGACGAGGAGGGCTATAATAATAATATAAAAAAAACAGGAGTGCATTGAAGATCTGCAACTTGACAACTGGAAACTGAGGACCAGTAAAACAAAGCTTTGAAGAAGTAATCCCAGAATGAAAGGGGGCACAGGTGTAGGGATCTAGATTCCCTCAGTCTAGTTTTCCTATTTTCTAGATTAAGCTAGTCGCTCTAGGGACTCTAGAAACTGAGCTTAAAACTAAACATATACTTGTGGGGTGTTGAATGAAAGCTTTTGTTAAGGACTGTCGTTTGGGACTGATTAGAGGTCTGTGATGGCTTTGTAGAGAGAGTTACAGAATTTGTCCTGTTTCTGTGAAATGGGAAGAGATTTTGAGAGGAGTGGTGTCGGGGGATACCTTGACTCTCAAAACGTTAGAGGGAGGGGGCACAGTGGGGGTCGAACGTGCTTCCCCCCACACAAGTGAGACAGGCAGTCATTGTCTTTGGCCTGCCCCCCTCCTTGTGACGTCAAGGGACGCTACAGGGGAGGGGCTCCCGGATTGGTTTAGGCATCCATGCCTCGAGCAGAATTTTGGCGCGAACAGCTGTTATTGGAAGCGGAATGAGGAACAGTGCCGGCTTCCTGCTGATTGGTCAAGACAAAGTAGGGGGGGGGATATGGGGATTTGAGTTTCCCTACCCGCCAAAGTTTTAGTTTGTGAAATTGGGCAGCAAGGGAGGGAGGAGTGACTGGTGTGAGGTGGCCACCTGGCCACCTCCACCCCCGTTAAATCGCTTCTGTCGTCCGATATACTCATCTTGCATGGCACTCCTGCCAGCCTGGGTTGTGTCAAGGCCCAAATTTGCGTGAGATTGGGGCTGGCGAATACGGGACAGTGAAAGCCTCAGAGACAGTGGGCACCCATGAGGCAGCAGGCAGAGCCTCAGGGTGTAACAGGTGGTTCAAATATCCTGTATGTTTATGGACAATTGGGTGGAATATGGGCAGGGCCTCCTAGTGCAATTAAGGTGATATCACAGGCCCCTGTTGGACTTTGTATTCCACCCGACGTAGAGTGATTCCCCATCCTCGTGTGTATGCCCGGGGGCCACCCCGGCCGCCCGCCCGTTCGGCCCAGCCACCCCAGGCCGCCCTCGCCACCACCCGCCCGACCCCGGCCCGGCCAACCCCCACCCCGCGCTCCAGCCTCAGCCTGGGTGGGGTGCTGTGATGTCACCCGCTACCTTTGGCCGCCCCCTTAGGGCCACGCACGATGCCCATTCCCTTTGGCCAGCTTGCTAGCTGCCGGACATGCCTATGGCTCACATTTAGTACGACAGCCCGGAGGAGCAAGCTACAAGTGTGACAAGCCCAGTGAGGTAGTGCCTGGGAAATGAGGAAATGAGTGGAAAAGGGCGTGAGTACAGTACTAATTGTTACAGTGTCGAAGCAGTGAAGAGACAGCTGTCTGTAGCACCTCCCAGTGACTGGTAGGGAGTACCTGGAGAGGGATGTTGTACACAATACCACATGTAGATATATGTTGTGTAGTGTCTGAATTGGAGTAAGGGGACCAGTCAGGGAGAGGATTACCATAAAAGTGATCCAGCCTGTCGATTCTATATAAACGGTCAGCCTTGATTAAGCCATAGAGTACTGCATGTTAAATTATGCCAGTGTAGAGGTAGGCAGTCCCGTGTTGCAGGGTTATCAAATGGATACCCTGAGGTCTGTATAATTGTCCTGGTGAATAATTTCATTGATTATATGAATGTCATTCCATGTGTTCATTTGCATATTTGCATGTACTGTTATGTGGTGAGGTGAGTCAGTAGATGGTGAATGTTGCTGACTGATTGCCTAGAATGTTGCATAAGCATGTGGGGCATGTTGACAGCATCATTGTGTTGCAGGTTTTTGCAGTGTTTTCAGGTATACGATATTACTGTCCTAGAAACTGTGTTGAGGAATTAAGGGGACCCCTTTGAGTATTCAGGGAAAGTTCTCAGTACTTAGTCTTTGCAACGGTTGTGCAAGATTAAGGGAGGAACGCAAAGACAAGTGTGGTAATACATTTTGATTGCTTGCTCACACCGGTGTGTCATTACTGTGTGGGCACAGTACCAAGTGCTTTATAGCTTAATTATTGGTGTTGGCAGCTTTTCTCTTGATATGTCCTACTTTCCGTCCTCTCTCTCTCTCTCTCCTCTCCTCATCTCTCTCATTCTCTCCCTCTCTCTCTCTCCTCTCACGATATTAATATTTAAATGTGTAATATTTCGATTTTGAGTAAATTTCCCCGTACACAATAAGACAGCATTAGTCGGAGCCATTTATCTTTTCCTTTTTCTGTAGCTATGCCTTCAATACTGTTTTGCACGGTAATACGAGCTTTTTGGCGCATATATATACATTGGCTCTGGACGTACGGTGGTCACACATGTGGTGACCTCATTCTCGATGCTATTACCCAGCAACTCAACTCAGCGAAGCAGTTGTCAACAGCAGAGTCAACATCGCCTACAGATGTGCATCTTCGTCCAAGTGTGACTACACTCCTACATCAGACGATCTTGAACAACAGTGGTGCACACACACTTGTGGATAGCTCGTGGCCAGCAGCGGAATATCATACTTTTTATAAATAAAAGAAGAACAAATCCCCAGGCGTTAGGTACTCCGTTCTCCTCACTACCAAGAAAGCTAGAACCACAAACAAAACAATTGTTTGACCAGAGACCACACACTAGAAGGTGAAGGGACGACGACGTTTCGGTCCGTCCTGGACCATTCTCAAGTCGTGTTTGCACAATCGACTTGAGAGTGTCCAGGACGGACCGAAACGTCGTCGTCCCTTCACCTTCTAGTGTGTTGTCTGGTCAAACTACTTCAGCCACGTTATTGAGACTCATCGCCTGCAAAACAGTTGTTAATACTATATGAATAAATTTATTCATTTCACTATGTATTTCAAATTAATAAAATGTATTTTTAATTAAACTTGTTACGTTACTGTAGGCTGGAGTGAACGATCAAGTGCACTCCAGTTTAAACCTGAAGTTGAATGCACTCTAACCTTACATATTATTTTTGCATAATGTTATAATTGTTAAAAGTTTTAAAGGCCTTGGGAAATTTGAATTGTTTAATAATCTGCATGTTATAGAATAATATCAGTTATTATTTGTTGTATTCCAGCACTCAACAGTAAGAGGGTATTCAACATTTTATGGTTCCCTAAACCAATCGTCAAAACTTGGCAGGAAACTAATGTAACTAAACAAAACTCTATTTCGCCTGATCTAACATAACGAGTCCAGAAACTTTCGAAACATGTGCCGGTTAGAAAACAATTTCCCCAGACCCTCTTGCCAGAATGTCCAGAACAAACAAGCATATTCTGTAATCAAGTTCTAATTCGTCTCATCAGTTTTGCACCTTTAGTAAACTTTAACATAAGGAATCCGTCTTTATTACTTGTGACATCTAATCTCATTACAACTCTCTTCTTTTTGTATAAGTGCCCAACCACTTGGGCTGGACGGTAGAGCTACGGTCTCACTTCTTGCAGGTCGGCATTCAATCCTCGACCGTCCAAGTGGCTGGACACCATTCCTTCCCCCCTTCCCATCCCAAATCCATATCCTGACCTCTTCCAAATGCAATATAGTTGTAACGGGTTGGCGCTTTCCCCTGATAATTCCCTCCCCTATCAGTTCTGTAAGCTACATGTTTCTCTATCGAGTGTGTGCACTCTATACCTCGCACTCCAGTAAGATTTATGCTTGCAAGTTTGCACTTGTATGGGAATGTGTATGTCTCTACTTCTATCTGTGAGAGTAGCAGTGTGTGTATGTGTGTTTGTGTATGTATGTGCCTGTATTCATGAAGAATAATATGCGAGTGTGAGTTTAAATTTGTCTGGATTTGTGTTTCAGTGTGTGTAGGTATATTTGTGTTTATATATGCGTATCTGTTAATTGGTTCAGTTTCACTGATAACTTTGAAATTGGCATAATGATATAATGCCCTTTGGTGTCATAATTGACAACTGTATGTTAAATTTGGCCAGGAATTACAAGTGCATTTTTTATCCACTTGCATATCGTCGTTTCGTCTACAAAAACAAAATAATTCCAGTACTACTTGTGATGCGCACGTCGAGCTCGTAAATACTTAGATACAAAGTATGTCCTCTTGAAAATAGAAGTCGAATCGATGATTTGTTTATCTATATAAATGAAAATGTAAATGTTCGATGTCATATCGCTAATCTCCGAAAGTTCTTTAAAGATTGTTTTGAAATTTTGACACAATGTTCCATTCGAATATGCGCGTATTTGTATATATCTACTATATAGATGAAACACCTGTGACAGGTAAAACATGCTGTTTTTTTTAACAGTGCCATCTGTTATAGGAACACATAGGGGAGGAAGTTATGTTCATAACTATCATAGTTATAGGAAGTAAATAGGCACACATCCTATACTAAATAAGTTACAATTCCATTTCAATATTTCCGATTGCATTGATAAAATAAATTTTCATAGATTTCGATTTATTTTCATTTTGATTTAACTATTTTGTGTGACATTGCATTGGAATTCAGCTGTGTTGTTTACCATACCATTCATTTTGTAAGCATAAATATAGAAGCCACACCAATGACAGGTATTTTTTTTTAAGAAACATTGCCATCTGTTGCACATAAGAGAAACACACGCTATACTAAATATGTTACAATTCCATTTCAATGTTTCCGATTGTATTGACAAATGGAATTTACATAGATTTCGATTTATTGTAATATTGATTTAATTATTTTGTGTGACATTGCTTTGGAATTCAGCTGTGTTGTTTACAGTACCGTTCATTTCATGAGTATCGTGAGTACAATTTATTTTTTTATTTTTTAATTGTTTTTCATTTACTTTAACAGTTTTTTTTATATATCAGTGATGGGAACATCAGATCATTTGATGTTCCCAGTTTTCCGATGCGAACATCATATTATTTGGGAATGCATCGGACGAGGGAGTGGGAAATGGTGGGGAGGACGAACGGGGTAATTGTTGGCAGGGCGAGGGGATGGGGGAGTTGAGGATGGTAGGGACAAGGGGACAGGGAAATGGGAATGGTGGGGAAGACAAGGGGAAAGGGGAGTAGGTGAGGATGGGGGAGGAGAAAGGGATGGGGGGGGGGGATGGTGTGGAGGAGGAGTGAGGAAAGGTTAGGAGGACGAGGAATGGGTAGTGAGGAATGGTTTTTGGGAGGATTGGGGAACGGGGGGGGGTGTAATGGTGGGGCGGACTTGGAGAAAGGGAAGGTTGAAAAGCACGTGCGTTGCTGAGCCAAAGAAACGCGTGGCCGGTACAGCTAGTATAATATAAACACAATCATCACTAGCGATCAGCCACCTTAAAGCGAGAGCACCTAGGGTGAGGATTAAAGTCTTCTTCTGCAGGTAAATATCTGAAAAATAATTCTAGATAAGTAACTATAAATTATACTACCAACACATTATCTTATCAATCCCCGAGCGTCCAAGTGGTTGGCATCATTCCTTCTCCCCGTCCCGTCCCAAATCCTTATCCTAACCCCTCCAAGTGCGATATAGTCGCAATGGCTTAGTGCTTTCCCCTGATAATTCCTTCCTTCACCCTTGACCCCTATCACTTGCCACCCATTATCACAACAACCCGTCCTCCTAATCGAACGTCACATGTTGACGCATACTCTACCTAAGGGCAAAAAACCTTGTACTAGAAAATGGTAGGGCTCACGAAACTGACATACTGTCCCATTTTCTGTTTTGGGTCCCCTGGTAGGTTAGGATAAGGTTAGGGGACTATAGTACGACAGTTTTCTTGACGTTGGGAAACTTAGAAGGACGGGCTGATCACACACACGTTCTAGTACTTCAATTTGCGTTCATGCCGTCCTGTCTCCCGCAGCCCTGTGGCATCATTCGCTGAGATTCTAGGCACCAACGATTTCATGTGTATTATAACCCTCAACTTCAATAGGTGTGACCTCTGGCTGACCCGCTACTCTTGTTAGTCTCTTCTATGGCTCCCCGACCTCCAATTACTCTCCTCCCCCCTCCCCCTGTTTCTCTCCGCTACCCCATCCCCTCATCTTGTCCCTTACTCAATGCCTCACCCTGTCTTCCTACCCCTATTTCCCCCCTTTTCTTTTCCTGCTCCTCTGCTCTGATTCTGATTGATTGATTGATGAAGATTAAGCCACCCAGAAAAGTGGCACGGGTATGAATATCCCGTAAGTGGTGGCCCTCTTGAGCCATTACCAGTATCAATTGATGATACTGGAGATCTGTGGAGGTGCGACTGCACCCTGCGTGACGGGAGATGCCTCCCGTGTGCTCTGATTCTGTTGTTGTTGTTGTTATAGATTTAGCTACTCGGAACAAGTTCCAAGTAGCACGGGCTATGGTGAGCCCATAACTTACCTGGCACAGGAGCTGGGCAAGAAGCACGGGCTATGTTTAGCCTCGTGGACAGGAGATGTCTCCCGTGTGCTCTGATTCTGTTGTTGTTGTTTTAGATTCAGCTACTTAGAACAAAAGTTCAAAAGTAGCACGGGCTATGGTGAGCCCGTAGTGGACTTACCTGGCACAGGAGCGGGGCAAGTAGCACGGGCTATGGTGAGCCCGTAGTGGACTTACCCGCCACAGGAGCGGGGCTGCAACTGCTCTATGTTTCTATCTCCTCTTGCACTTATACCTCTTCAATCGCCCCCCCCCCCCCATTCCTCTCCATAAGTTCTTCTTCTCACCTCTCCTAATTCCTTTCCCCACATCTCCTAGTTCCATTCCTCACCTCTCCTAGTTGTTGTTGTTGTTGTTTTAGATTTAGCTACTCAGAACGAAATGTCCATGTAGCATGGGCTATGGTGAGCCCGTAATTGAGTTCGGTTATTCGCGATAACCTTGTTACTCTGATATTTGGGTCAAAGTTTTAAATGGAGGTGGGGGTTTCCTCCTTTTTCCCTGTTTCTTTTTCGCTTCTGTTTTAGTCATGTTTTAATAACATTATCTTGGTGGCGGATGTAGGTGCAGAATGCACATTGGTGAGTCCCATTCTTTAATGACTTTTCTAATCATTGTAGTGGCTGTGGAATGTGCATCTAATGCAGCTGCTGTCGTTGGATTAAAGTTTAGCTTGACGTTCAGGGCTTCAGTAGCTTCACATTCTAGTAAGTAGTGCAATAGTGGCGCCTCTGCTTCTGTTCTACAGATATGACATTCTCTAACTATTGGGTTTATTACCTCCCGGCAGCACTTGTAACCACGTCTGATTCTGTGTATGGCAACTGCAATGTCTCTGGATCTCCTAGTTCCTCTCCCCACCTCTTCTAGTTCCTCTCCCCCTCTTCTAGTTCCTCTCCCCATCTCTCCTAGTTCCTCTCCCCACCTCTCCTAGTTCCTCTCCCCATCTCTCCTAGTTCCTCTCCCCACCTCTCATAATTCCTCTCCTTTAAAACCTGTGACATTCGTTACGGGAACTGTCAACAGATTCCAACTTTATCTCTCATGTATATCTTCGATAGATATTTATCTGCCTACACGTATTTATGTATCACGCGCCAATTTGTATCGTCTTTTTAAGGTGTTTCTGAATTCGCCAATAACGCTTCGTTTTTTAAAACTTATCAATACATATTTTGTTATGTTTATTTTACATCAATGCCTAATATCAGGAGTGACTGATACTTTGGCACTGTCCATTGGTCGCCTGAAAGGCATAATTCATCGTCCCAAATGACCTGTAATTTTTATATTTTTATTTTTGTAAATATCACCACTTCATTCACTTCTTATTCTGTGAGAACCTCAAAATAATATTTACTGTCTGATGATTACTTTCTTCTGTTTGTGAATGTTGTTGTCACATTGACGCCAACATGCTTTGTTCGAGTCTTGAGCAAGAAAATCGGGGAGCAAGTTCGCACTTTTTGACGTCCATACATTTTGACTGTTTTATCTAAGCTGAGGCGTACGAACGTAGAAACCCTTTCAAGGTCGATGTTCATTAATTCAAGGAGGCATCAATATTAGGGCGCTTTGATTTTTTAAATAATCTTTGAAATTTTGACGTTGAGGTCAATACTGTCAGTGTTGTGATACTTTAAATGAGAGAGCAGGAGTACCGGGCGTATGTTATTGTCTTTGTTGTTAAATACGCAACATCGGTGATTATTACCTCAACAGACATTATCATGAACAGTTAAGCATGATCTAAGTGAAATAAAACTTGTCGCCTTCATGACGCCTGTGATCAGGAACATCTTTTTTTATTCAATTTGTTTCTTATTAAATTTGTTTCTAGCTTCAAGAAAATGCATATATTTGTAACATGAATGATGTCATTACTACGAAAACAAATTACGAGAGACCTTTTAATTTTGAGCAATGACGCTTTTAATCGAGAAATGCCTTACAAAATTGAATTGAGTAAACACAAAGTATAACTCGAACTATAAAAGTCAGCCGGAAGTTTTTAGACATCACTACACAATAACAGAAATGCTGGAGCACCTTCTATGTAATTCCCATCTGTCAAGATTTAAAAAAAAAGTTAACATCAGAAGAGAGCACTTCAATTTAAGCGTGACTTCACAGAGTACTCAAGTGTTCTATCAGGCTGCACTTGTGGGAGAGAGCGAAAGTAGATTTATTTGAATAGTTGTCATCGTAGACTTCGATGTGAAAAAGTTTATTGTTCAATAAGAAGCCTATTTGTAAAGCAAATTGTTGAATGTTTTATAAACTTTCTCCTGAGAGAAGATACAACCACATCTGCATATATAATCCATATCTGACGACAAACTTGGGAACTTCGATTAATGTTGCAGCAGATTAATGAAGAAACGGGTCGAGGATCACTCCCACAGGAACAATTAGATAAATACTTGGACAGGTATTGCATGAGTGTGTGTGAGGAGGGTTGATAAGGGTCCAGGCCACAGTAGACGGCTTCACCATCGCAATTGTCACAACTCCTGACGACAGGAGACGTCAAAGTGATCTCACAATGAGACATTGCACCAGTTCTTGCACCCATGACGGTGAGGAAAGATGGGCTACAGGTGGCTCCCTCAAGCGTCCACCAACTATGTGTATACAATACATATATACACACACACACAATACATATATATAAATATACATTTATATATAATATATATATATATATATATATATATATATATATATATATATATATATATATATATATATATATATATATATATATATATATATATATATTATTAAATATGACCGAAAAAGTGAGATTAATAATTCTAACACGAATTTTCTCGATTTTCCTTATGTTTCTTTTTACTGGTGACGGTAAATGAAAAATCAATTCTCCAAAATTCATTTTTATTTCTAGTCTGACGCGACACTTGAGCGCGTTTCGTAAAACTTATTACATTTTCAAACACTTTAGTTTATCCACACAACTGAACTTATGACTGAAACAACATTGGCTCTTATACCTGCATTTGGGTGAGGTGATGATATACAATACGGGGTACAGAATAGTGGGGTACAAAACAATGGGTATAGATAGAAATTGGGTAAAGATAGAACTGCAGAAAGCCTATTGGCCCATATTTCTGGATGTTTCTACATTGGAGCGGAGTCTTGAAGTGGGTAGAATATAGTTGTGCGTTAATTGGCTGTTGATTGCTGGTGTTGACTTCTTGATGTGTAGTGCCTCGCAGATGTCAAGCCGCCTGCTGTCGCTGTATCTATCAATGATTTCTGTGTTGTTTGCTAAGATTCCTCTGGTGATGGATTGGTTGTGGGAAGAGAATATATGTTCCTTAATGGAGCCTTGTTGCTTATGCATGGTTAAACGCCTGGAAAGAGATGTTGTTGTCTTGCCTATATACTGAGTTTTTTGAGGCTTACAGTCCCCAAGAGGGCATTTGAAGGCATAGACGACGTTTGTCTCTTTTAGAGCGTTCTGCTCCGTGTCTGGAGAGTTTCTCATGAGTAGGCTGGCCGTTTTCTTGGTTTTATAGTAAATCGTTAGTTGTATCTTCTGATTTTGTCTGTAGGGATAACATTTCTATAAACAATATCTTTCAGGACCCTTTCCTCCGTTTTATGAGCTGTGGAAAAGAAGTTCCTGTAAAATAGTCTAATAGGGGCTATAGGTGTTGTATTAGTTGTCTCTTCAGAGGAGACAACTCCCTGAAGTTGGAGGAGTTGTCTCCCTCTGAAGAGACAACTAATACAACACCTATACCCCCTATTAGACTATTTTACAGGAACTTCTTTTCCACACCTCATAAAACGGAGGAAAGGGTCCTGAAAGATATTGTTTATAGAAATGTTATCCCTACAGAAAAAAATCAGAAGATACATTTAACGATTTACTATAAAACCAAGAAAACGGCCAGCCTACTCATGAGAAACTCTCCAGACACGGAGCAGAACGCTCTAAAAGAGACAAACGTCGTCTATGCCTTCAAATGCCCTCTTGGGGACTGTAAGTTTAAAAAAACTCAGTATGCCGCAAGACAACAACATCTCTTTCCAGGCGTTTAACGATGCATAAGCAACAAGGCTCCATTAAGGAACATATATTCTCTTCCCACAACCAAACTATCACCAGAGAAATCTTAGCAAACAACACAGAAATCATTGATAGATACAGCGACAGCAGGCGGCTAGACATCTGCGAGGAACTCCACATCAAGAAGTCAACACCAGCAATCAACAGCCAATTAACGCACAACTATATTCTACCCACTTCAAGACTCCGCTCCAATATAGAAACATCAAGAAATATGGGCTAATAGGCATTCTGCAATTCTATCTTTACCCAATTTCTATCTATACCCATTGTTTTGTACCCCACTATTCTGTACCCCGTATTGTATATCATCACCTCACCCAAATGCAGGTATAAGAGCCAATGTTGTTTCAGTCATAAGTTCAGTTGTGTGGATAAACTAAAGTCTTTGAAAATGTAATAAGTTTTACGAAACGCGCTCAAGTGTCACGTTCAGACTAGAAATAAAAATGAATTTTGGAGATTGATTTTTCATTTACCGTCACCAGTAAAAAGAAACATAAGGAAAATCGAGAAAATTCGTGTTAGAATTATTAATCTCACTTTTTCTGTCATATTTAATAATATATGTCTACAGGAAAGACTGCTACCAAAATTACTAATATATATATATATATATATATAATATATATATATATATATATATATATATATATATATATAATATACTTCTCCTACCACCCCTATTCTTTTGGTATGTGTGTATATTTATCTAACTTTATTTGAAAATGTCATTACACAAAAAAGTTACAATATTGATTACATGCAGGGTACAAGGCTGCTTGTCACAAGTTGAACAGCTCCTCAACCTCCTCAGATGGCGGGCAGGAACCATGGATGCAGTGAGCATTTCCTCTCTGGATTGCCACACTAAGGCGCTGAAAAAGAAAACTGGCAGCCTTAGGGTCTCTAGTTGTTTCGCTTAGCTTAGACCCCAACTCCTTCAAAAAGCTAGCAGCACTTTTACCCCAGGCACCAAGTGTCTCTGAGGCAATAGGGACAAAATTGTAGTGGTGCTCAAGGTCTCTGTATTTACGTGACGTGGCCGCTTCCCGGTGATTGGCAGCTCCTCCTGCTTGAGTAACACTGAAGTCAACATAGGTATTGGCTAGAGTTGAAACGCAAGTGTAGTCCCACACCAACTGTCTACCATTCTTCCAGGGGTTCACCGTGATTCCGGCTGGGCGACCAACAGGCTCATCAGAGTTGCGGGACATTAGGTACGGGGCTCTCTCTCTGCTGGACAACCGGCTGTGGTAAGGCTTCTCTTAATAATGTCATTGACCTCGCCGTGTCTTGCATGCCATCCTCCTGTCCTTTGGTAGAGAAGGCCATGCCGTCCGTACCTGTCGGTCTCTGCCTCGCCGCAAATACACCTGTATTCGGTGTGGATTGGGGCAGCGAGACGGAGAGCTACGGCAATTCGGAGGGCTGCGGTGTGAGACGGGTGCCGGTTGCTGACATTGGGGTTGCTAATAGGAAATCGCCTGCATGGGGAGCTGTATATATATATATATATATATATATATATATATATATTATATATATATATATATATATATATATATATATATATATATATATATATTAGTATATTTTGGTAGCAGTCTTTCTTGTAAACATATGTTGTTAAATATGACCGAAAAGTAAGATTAATAATTCTAACACGAATTTTCTCAATATTTCTTTTGTTTCTTTTTACTGTCCAAGGTAATTGAAAAATCAATTATCCAAAATTCATTTTTATTTCTGGTTTGACGCGACACTTGAAAGCGTTTCGTAATAACTTATTACATTTTCAAAGACTTTAGTTTACACACACACAACTGTAACCTGAAAACACTAAACAGAATTTTACATATGCTAAACACTTAAACAGCTTGTCTTATATACTTGCATTTGGGTGAGGTGATATGTTGCAACAGTTTTGGATGAGGTGAACAAACTTTTGACCAACACAAGACAGAACACGGAACATTGGGTACTAATTGGATAAATGAGAGGGAAGAATGGAAGTAAGTGCAAAGGGCCTATTGGCCCATACTTCCTCTTGATGCTTCTATATTGGTACGGAGTCTTGAAGTGGGTAGAATATAGTTGTACATTAATTGGCTGTTGATTGTTGGTGTTGACTTCTTAATGTGTAGTGCCTCGCAGATGTCAATCCGCCTTCTAACGCTGTATCTATCGATGATTTCTGTGGTGTTTGTTAAGACTTCTCTGGTGATGGTCTGGTTGTGGGTAGATATTATATGTTCCTTGATGGAGCCCTGTTGCCTATGCATTGTTAATCGCCTGGAAAGAGATGTTGTTGTCTTGCCTACATACTGAGTTCTTTGAGGCTTACAGTCCCCAAGTGGGCAATTGAAGGCATAGACGACGTTAGTCTCCTTTAAGGCGTTCTGCTTTGTGTCTGGAGAGTTTTTCATGAGTAGGTTGGCCGATTTTTTGTTTTATAGTAAATCGTCAATTGTATCTTCTGAGTTTTGTGTGTAGGGATAATGTTCCTATTAACAATATCTTTCAGGACCCTTTCCTCCGTTTTGTGAGCTGTGGAAAAGAAGTTCCTGTAAAATAGTCTAATAGGGGGTACAGGTGTTGTGTTAGTTGACTCTTCAGAGGTTGCATGGCGTTTCACCTTCGTTTTTATGATGCCTTCAACGAAACCATTGGAGAAGCCGTTGTTTACTAGGACCTGCCTTACCCAACATAGTTCTTCATCGACTTGCTTCCATCCTGAGCTGTAGCGGAGAGCACGGTCAACATAAGCGTTGACAACACTCCTCTTGTACCTGTCTGGGCAGTCACTGTTGGCATTGTTGGCATTGAGGCACAGGCCTGAGGTCAGGCCTGTTACTGTGTCCCGTTTTCTATACTGGTGACACTGCTCCATAGGGCCTCTCAGGGTCCCTGATTTTCTATACTGGTGGCGTGTCAGCCCATCCTCCATATAGACAGTACGTTTTAATACTAAAATGTAATAAGAACACTCCTGATCATCGGCATAGTACATAAATACACTTAATCGCCAGCATCGCACAAAAATATTGTGAATATTAGAGTTTACCGGAAAAGCTGTATAGAAAACCACGACCAAACATAACCGTGGGAGTGTAGGAGGACAAGCATGTAAATAGCATTTACTGGTTCTTAATTACGATTAGTACTTAACCTATATCTATATTGATATTACAATTTTATAAAACTACTAAAACAAAACTAAAGTTTTTCAATAAATTATAAAGTAACTCAGGATATTTTCACATCTTTTATAAAATCTCTATTGTTTAATAAAACTGAAAAAGAAATTCTTTATATTTAAAACTTGTGTATATAGAATTGAAAACGAAAACTTCACCTTAAAATTTTGAGTGTGTTAACACAATATTATTAGAATATATAGGGAGGTAAATGTAACAGCAAAATTAAGTGAATATATGTACTATGCAGAAAGTCAGAAATGTACTTATTACATTTAATATTAAAACGTACTGTCTATTCGGAGGAAGGGTTGTGGCGTGTACACACACGCGAACACACGCTGCCTCAGCCCACCCTGAGGACAAGAGCAAGATCTCAAGCAAGAGATATTCCACTCCCTCTCTACACACATCCGCGAAATACCACAATCTCGCTATGTCCAAAGCTATACACACTTTGGGGATATTCCACACTTGATTGTCCCAAAGATGATTGGATAATCACTCTCAATCAGACTCATCCTGACTTACATAAATCACAATAGCGTGATGCATCAAATGAAAATTAACCATTTTTGAACTATGTCGTAACGCTGTCGATTAAGGCAGCGTCTGGGATGCTCTCGGACGTAGGTTCGAACCTTCGTCACGGTCCTTTGGAATTTGTTCATTATACTGAGTCTTACCACTGGCTTAATAGACAAGCCCACGCGATATAGTCTTCCCAAAAAGCTGCTTAACTAACAAACCCTTCCTGAATGTTGCACGTGACCCACTGACAGGCGTTCTTAACACTGTCAGTCCTTGGTATGATTCACATGATCCCAGCGTCTCCGGAACCGTCGTTTAGTGTCGTTAATCCTTCTTCTCGATGGAAATCTAATCCTCTGGACACCAACAATATTCCAGCGATCCGGTCCTTGGAATAATTACTGGTGTAAAGATAACAATACTTCATGACAAGGGCAAATAGAGACCTTGCTTCGAGATCATGAAGGTGGCCTGCTGTCTCCCTGAATGTCTTGACCCGAATGCAGGCACATGTCTCCTCAGGCAAACGTTTGTGCGCCGTGACGTCATTCCTTCTTAGCCAATCAGAGCCAAAGTGCAACCCGCTTCCAAGACACTGTTCAGTTGTCTCAGAGGGGGGTTGGGGGGTAGGGGTTGTGGTCAGTCCTCCAAACGGTTTTGTGAACGGAGATGTCCTTCTCACCCCCCTCCCCCACTACCACTCTACAGCCAAAACTACCCCTCTGGTTGGGTAGTAGGTTACACCTTGTAACAGAGTCCTGCACTTTGCATTGCCTGTAACTCAGGTGACCCAGGTCACAACTGTTGACCTCAATACACTCCTCACGTTGTACCGAGTGCTTTGATTACAAACTTGGGCAACTCTGGGTACCAAATAACGGAGTTGCCTCCTGCAAGCACCCGTGCTTGTCATGCAAGCACTGAGTTAGGGCTGTGGAAGAACACACAGATTGGTGGATATGTAGATAGTTGGATCGATGGATGCATGGTTGTTTACATGAATAGATTGACATTTGGATTTATGGATAGATGGATCGACAAGTGGGTTGATGAATAGACAGATAGATGGGATAAAGATGAATAGATGGATGGTTAGATGGATACAGGGATATGTGGATGGATTGATAAATGGATGAATAGATGAACAGAATAGATGCATTAGTGGTACCTAATACATTAGTGGTAACTGATACATCAGAGTGGTAAATGATACATCAAAGGTAAATGATACATCAGAGGTAACCAATACATTAGTGGTAACTGTTGCATCAGCCGGCTAACACCTCATCAACGTACCTGACACTCATCTCTCAGCAATAATTCAAATAACGGGTCTCTGGAGAGCGTTGTCAGGTACTAAGCATAAAGGTGTCAAACCTCCATCACCGCCCTAAACGTCAAACATTTGCTCCAGAGAGATTGTAGATGTGTGACAAAATCAAATAGTTATAAAATCCGGATCAGTTCAAAATACAACACCATTATTGGATTGTGTCATGGCAAGCGATTTGTCAGTGGTATCTGATGTATATGTGGCACGTGATGTATCAGTGGCACGTGATGCATCAGTGGCACGTGATGCATCAGTGGCACGTGATGCATCAGTGGCACGTGATGCATCAGTGGCACGTGATGCATCAGTGGCACGTGATGCATCAGTGACACGTGATGCATCAGTGGCACGTGATGCATCAGTGGCACGTGATGCATCAGTGGCACGTGATGCATCAGTGACACGTGATGCATCAGTGGCACGTGATGCATCAGTGGCACGTGATGCATCATGGCACGTGATGCATCAGTGACACGTGATGCATCAGTGACACGTGATGCATCAGTGGCACGTGATGCATCATTGGCACGTGATGCATCAGTGGCACGTGATGCATCAGTGGCACGTGATGCATCAGTGGCACGTGATGCATCAGTGGCACGTGATGCATCAGTGACACGTGATGCATCAGTGGCACGTGATGCATCAGTGGCACGTGATGCATCAGTGGCACGTGATGCATCACGTGCCACTGATGCATCAGTGGCACGGATGCCTCAGTGGCACGTGATGCATCAGTGGCACGTGATGCACAGTGCACGTGATGCATCAGTGACACGTGATGCATCAGTGGCACGTGATGCATCAGTGGCACGTGATGCATCAGTGGCACGTGATGCATCAGTGGCACGTGATGCATCAGTGACACGTGATGCATCAGTGGCACGTGATGCATCATGGCACGTGATGCATCACGTGCCACTGATGCATCAGTGGCACGTGATGCATCAGTGGCACGTGATGCATCAGTGGCACGTGATGCATCAGTGGCACGTGATGCATCAGTGGCACGTGCCATCAATGGCACGTGATGCATCAGTGGCACGTGATGCATCAGTGGCACGTGATGCATCAGTGGCACGTGATGCATCAGTGGCACGTGCTGCATCAGTGGCACGTGCTGCATCAATGGAACACAATGCGAACAAGCCTGAAAGCATATAGTCCTGGAGACCATTCAGGCTTATTCGCATTTGTGTTCCTCACGTGTGCCCCAAAGAATGAGGTCATTTGATAAAATGGTACGCCCAAGATTACCATCTGAGTGCCGGCGGGGAAGTGGTTCAAATAGCTTCGGCTATCACTTCCTTTTGTCCGGTCGTTATGGTCAAGCGGATTAAGGCGTCCTGTAGATAAAACTTGCATTGCTCCTGGGAGTAGGTTCGAGTCACTTCTGGGGTGCAATTTTTAATCATATTATATATATATATATATATAATATATATATATATATATATATATAATTATATATATATATATATATATATATATATATATATTGTGATGGGAAAGTGTAGGAGTGTAGATGTTCGGCAGTCTTCCTAATGGCTGGTGTCAATGCCTGTCATATTTACAAAAAAAAAGACTGCTTGGCTGTTGTCTGTGGTAAAGTAAGGGAAGACACGCAAACACATATTATGAACAATGAAACTTTATTAACTGGAAAGTAAATCAATAACAAAGACAATCCCTTGGCTATGTACAGTGCAAACAAACAAGTCAAAAATATAACATAAAAAATGAAGAACAGGATAATTTACTCTAGGAATAATATAAAGACAAAAATGCAATAAGGTGCTGAGTATATATGGCAAAGGTATATATGGCGCTAGCTAAACCTCCACCAATAAACAGACGTGTATCAGTTGGTTGTTCACAGTTTTGAGAACACAAAAATATTCTGACTTCAATGGCTGGATCAAGCCCAGAGATTGACTCATGTAGAGGGCGCTGAGGTGCAGAGGTGCAGGTGTGCAGTCGGCTGGTCACCAATAGAAGCAGGCAGGCAGGGAATGGTAGTTTGCTGGTTGACGACAGACGAGCCGGCGTGGAGGGAGTGTGGAGTAGGGGGTACGTTTTGCCTCCTGGTCAACCGTTTTGTGCTACTGGTAGACGTATCTTGAAGGTAGCATCTTATTCTTGTATATATGTAAGTAACTTTATATAGGGAAGAGCAGGCTCAATCTCTCTTGAAAGAGATTATCGTCACAACTTTCCCCCGAAGCCTCCTCTTACTGTGTCAACTTACTTCTTCTAATGGTAGAATGGTAGGTGGAGCTGCTTCTACCTCATAGACTCTGGAGAGGGCGTCTGTTATGATGTTGTCAGAACCCTTGATGTAGAAGACCTCTAGGTTGAAATTCTGCAGATATAAAGCCCATCGTAGAAGTCGTTGATTGTTGAATTGGGCTTGCTGCAAGAAGCGTAGGGGATTGTGGTCCGAGTAGATGGTGGTAGACCGAGCACCTTGTAGGTACGATGCAAAGTGCTGTAAATTCAGGACGATGGAGAGTAGCTCCTTTTCGATAGTGCTGTAATTTTTCTGGTGTGTTTTAACTTGTAGCTGTAGTAGCTAACAGGTAGAACCTCCTCGCCTCGTTGTTGCATCAGGACACCCCCGATGCCGGTACCACTGGCGTCGACATGGAGGATGAAAGCTTCGTGATATCTGGCGAGGCGAGAATAGGATTAGAACAAAGCAGAGATTTAAGTTGTTCAAAAGCAATGGTTTGCTGAATGGTCCAATGATACCGTTGCTTGGGGCTGGTTAAAGTGATCAATGGTGTCGCTACCGTACTGAAATTCTTCACAAACCTACGGTAGTAGGAGGCAAGACCAAGGAAGCGCAGGAGCTGCTTCCTGGTGGTAGGCTGTGGGTAATGCTGGATGGCTTGAGTGTGTACGTTTAACTGAGCTAAGCTGCCACTCCCTATCACATGACCAAGATAACGCATTTTACCTTTAGCAAAGGTGGACTTGCCCAAGTTGATGGTGAGGCCGGCTGTCAGGAGCTTGGCGAACAATCGTTGCAGCTGGAGCAGATGTTCGTTCCAGGTGTTGGTTGCCACAACGATATCATCCAAGTAGGCGTAGGTGTTATCTAAGCCATGGATGACGCGGTTGACAGCTCGCTGGAAGGTGGCCGGGGCATTACATAGTCCAAATGGAAGGCGTTCATATCTGTAAAGACCAAAAGGAGTGGTGAGGCAGATATTTCCTTAGCTCGCTCTGTCAAACATACTTGGTAATATCCTTTGAGTAGGTCTAGCTTAGACAAATACCGAGCATTACCAATGGCGTCAAGGATGTCATCTATTCTAGGTAAGGGATACGCATCCCAAAACATACGCATAGGGTAGGAGAAAATGTGGGTAAAATGGGCTTTGGCAGTGCTATGATACGCAACATTTTGTGTATATTTGGTGGAAATTGCCTCAAATTAGGTCGATTTAGTGGCATAGCTTAAATTTCACCAACTTGAACTAAATCTAGGTTTGGATATGCTAGGT
>WNGS01003388.1:5155550-5171090 GCA_020271785.1 Procambarus virginalis
CATTGTTTTTTGACGGTTCCTATGTCTGTGACAGGTACATATCTTGATTTGCCGCTGCTCTGTATTGCAGTACCCTCTGCTTGCTGTCCTTTTTTTAGGTGTATTTTCAGGCAGATGAATATGAATTGCATGGCCTGCACTGTGGCAAATCAAAAGGATTGTGCATAAGGCACGACGAAGTCAACGACATCGTTAATTGCTTTGCCTCTGTCCACTGTCTAACAGAGAAAACCGTGCATTGTAATGTCCTATAATTCTACTGCTTTGCTGGTGACATGATAGAATAACATTTCGCCCATGGTTGATCAGTCCTGCAACGAGGAGGCATGGTCGCGGAACGGGCCGTGGGGACGTTGAGTCTCGAAATTATCGCAAGGAATGGTGGGCAATTGGCTTTGTTGGTGGGGGGGGGGGGGAAGCATACGTCGCACCCACCTTGACAGCCATCCCTCTCTCTCTCTCTTGGTCAAGAAGGAGCAACTGCCCCACACACATAAAAAACACCAAATAAGCATTGGAAATAAACCACCTGTACAGCTTTGTTTCCCTAGGATCCAAGGCACTTCGTCCATGAGAAGAGAGTGCAAAAAGCTTCCTCAAGGATCTAGGCTCATCGAACCAAAAGAAGACATTAGGGCAGCGAGCTTTCTTTTCCAACACTTCAGTGTGGTGATCCTATGGAAAATGCTCACTGCATCCTCAGTTCCTGCTCAAAGTTGAATGAGTTCGTAGAAAACTACAGCATCTCGGGAAGAAATATTTTTTTGTTAATGGTCGTGTTTTGTGACCAATCAGTTTATAACTGTGTAACCTTTTACAATGAAGAATATAATAAAAATGAACACGGGTAGTAGGAGAAGTAAATACTCAAGTTATTTACAGTTAAACGACCACATTTTCTTTGAATGATCTATAATCCTTCTCCGAGGCTACGGGTCCTCAGAACTGCACCCGAAGTGATACCCCTTTACACATGGTTGTCTGTCAGTCCGTCTCTTCTCCGGTTCCATCCCAAATCCTTATCCTGATCCCTTCCAAGTGCTTTATAGCCTTAATTATTGGTTGGCGCTTTCTCTTGATAGTTCCCTCTCTACCCTCTCTTCTCTCTCTCTCTTCTTTTCTTTCTCTTTTTTTTCTCTCTCTCTCTCTCTTCACGAATATTAATATTTAAAATGTGTAATATTTCGATTTTGAGTAAATTTCCCCGACACAATAAGAAGCATTCGTCGGAGCATTTATTCTTTTCCTTTTTCTGTACATATGCCTTCAATTTGTTTTGCACGTAAATACAGCTTTTGGCATATATATACATATGTTGGACGTACGTGGTCACACATGTGGTGACCTCATTCATCGACTGCATATTGCCAGCACTCAGCTCAGCAGCAGTTGTCACAGCAGAGTCAACATCGCCTGCAGATGTGCATCTTCGTCCAAGTGTGACTACACTCCTACATCAGACGATCTTGAACAACAGTGGTGCACACACACTATGTGGATAGCTCGTGGCCCAGCAGAGAATATCATACTTTTTATAATAAAGAAGAAAATCCCCAGGCGTTAGGTACTCCAGTTCCTCCTCACTACCAAGAAAGCTAGAACCACAACAAAACAATTGTTATATTTAATCAATAATACAATTTTCAGTTCCATTGAAAATATCTTGTGTCATTGGTGGCAGGAACTTCTGTCTCTGGCTAATAATTCTCTTTCTGCCTTGTCAAAAGTGTGGACCCAAAATTATTTCTTTGAAAGTCAATCTCTGAATACAGACCAATCTTGTATATTGTTTCTGTTATTATTAAAATTGTATTTGCATCTGTAAGTGTGTTTTATATATGTATGATTTTTCTGCAAACTTCTGTTTGCTGGTTTTTCTCTGATCTATTAGTTATCTGTATACAATTCTCAATAAACTATTTATACACATCAATATGTGGCGAATTAGCTATCTCTATACATAAAGTGAAACACTTAATAGTAGTTCACATGTATGCCAGAGGAATATTATCCGTATTATTCATCATCCATAATCAGAGAGTAATCACACTAACGTGACTACATCAACGGGAATTGTGTGAAAATCCTGTTCCAGCTTCAGAAGAAGCCTCAGAAAATTCTTGTTTCAGTAGAACTCCAGGTTACAATTCTTATACCATGTCGTGGTCTAGTCGCTGGAGCATGTGCAAAGGAACACCCACCGTATAGGTTCGAACCCTCATCACGGCTCATCCGGATTTTCTTCTGTTCATTATCCAGTACAATGAATGTCAGTGGATCTTTGTCTTCGAATTAATTCTATGCCATTAATAGGATATATTATAGTGTACTAGCATATTGATGATAAGCAAGGTTATGCAAAAATAAATCGCACCATGTGAGGAGCTATTTTGCAAACACATTATTTTCTATTTTCTACATATTGAATATTTTAAGCACCATAATAGCTTCATCATGACTCTTACTTACTATGAAGATGGGACTTTTCCTCTCCGCTCTTCACACACTGGGTGTATATAGACCGTGCAAAGATGCCCGGTTTACGCTAACATCCGCTTCTGTTAGTCCAACCACTTGGGCTGGACTGTAGAGCGACGGTATCTCTTCTTACAGGTAAGCGTTCAATTCCCTTCCGTCGAAATGGCTAGACACCACTCCTTCCCCCCATCCCATCCCAAATCCTTATCCTGATCCCTTCCCAGTGCTATAGTATACTGGCTTGGTGGTTTCCCCCTGATAGTTCCCTTCCTTTCCTGTTAGTTTGTGTGTCTATCTTGTTGGATATCAAATTAATAACCCCCATTATTTGTATTTTAATTATAGGCCTTGTCATGCGTGACGAGCACCCTAATTGTCAATAAGAATTTAAAGTGGTGTACATCGCTTCAGTTCTTCTTTTGTATAAAGTGGATCAGAAGGTGCGATTCTGCTAGCTCTCGTGAACAAGGGGTACCTTTCATATGGCATAGCAGTGTCGCGTACGTTCTGACATGCAGTGTTGCCATCTCTCACCGATGAGTAGACCTATCTGAATGCTCTGCTTCATATTAGCTCTTGAGAAATCCTGCTAAGAATCACTCCTTAAGGGAGATGCCACACTTCTTCCTGAAGGTCCTGGCATTTAGAAGCTGGCTGTTGTAGGGACGACACCGTGCCTCAGGCGTGCACCTATGAAGTTAACTATCAACATACCGCAAGTATTCCATTTAGACGGTCATAAGCAAGAAGATACATTAAGTTAAGCTCTTGTGTTCTAGAAAATGATGTTATGTGGTCTGAGCCAGTGACAGGATCACTGAACTACAGGAGCTGTCCCACCACTTAACTGTAGGTTCGCCCAGTATTATTTCTTCCTTCTCCCGCTGACCGGACTCAACCACTCACAAATGCGGCCCTCACCATCACCACCGACATGCCCTAACGGCTCTATCCGGAGCGTTTATAGAAGCTGCTTAACGAACGTCACCAAATGAACGAATGCATCTACAAAACTCTTTGTTCCTTTCCAGGTTTAGCTTAAAGCTCCAGTGTTTATTCTTTCATGTAGTTAATGTGCGGCAATCATTCAGTTCACTTATACCGAGACCAGTTGAGTTTGGAGTCTGGAACTGTGGACCTCAAATGCTTTGTAAAATGGTCATGTTCAACAGAGATTTATTACGAGAGATATCTAACACCTGTTTACCAAGACAACTGAGGTAGCCTGCCTTTACCAGCAATATAATGCTCCTGGATTCAGTACATGTGTATATTACGCGTCTGCTTACGTCCTACTAGATCCAGCATCGTCAGTATAATACGAGTACAGTGATGGAAAGTCATTAAGCGAGTTCAACGTGAACGATTACATATAAAATTTCGGTTTGAAATGTTTATCTACGAGACTGTAAGTTTCTTGTTGACAATGTTGCACGATTTCCTTTTCTTTAAATGTTGCTGGAGTGTAAATAAACTTAAGATTAATGGCAATATCTAGAATTTATGTTTCCCTTCCTTAAATATATAGTTCCTTGCAAGAGGCCCATTACTGCACGTTACAATAAAATTTAGTAACATCAGAATCCCTCTATAGGTTGACATTGGAAGGCAAGACCTAGTCACAGTCAAATAGGAAATATATCCATAATGACTGTGCACAGTCATCAATCGTTCATGGGAATATGATAAAGTCTCTTAATAGGCTGTGTAGTGTGACGGTGTTCCTCCCCTTCTAATTCTCCCACGCCTGCTGTAAGAGTCATGTCCACTATTCCCGAGCGTTCTCTACGTTGCGGGCATCAATTTAACATATGTGGGAGAGAATAGTATTCTCGATGAGCCGAGAAATTCGCGAAAGTATAGTATTTTGGCCTGTGGGATAGGCCCTTTAGGAAGCCAATATGGCGCCGGCTCTTCTGTTCTCCCGCCAAAACTGTGTGACGTCAGTGTCGCCAGATTGGTCACCGTCAGCGACGTGGCACTGGGAGCCAATGAAAACCTACTTTGGAAAATGTGACGTCACATAGGCAGGGGAGTCCAGCCATAGCGGTGCCTTCACGCCATCAGTCTTTCACGACGCGTCCGAGAGGCAGGACGTGCGATCGGTCATCCTGTCTGAGTGACGAATTACCGAGCTCTGGTGGATATAAGCGTCTCCTGTTGTCAGCACGCACACTGTGAGGTCTTCCTTCAACCCAGGTGTGGATCAGATAAGGAATCGACAGAATATTGAGCAACAAGTGCTCTGGGACAGGCGCGTTACAAGAAGTGGGCCGGGCATTGACGGGTGCGACGTCCTTGACAGTTCACCAGAATAGGAGACAGTTTAGTGGCTGGGCCATTCTACCGTGAGCGAACCTAATTGACCGCCCTTGTCAACTAGGGTGAACGTGTGATCGACGATCCTGTCAAGTTTGATAGTAACCCTACCTACGTGGAACCCTACAAGTTACCAAGTGGATGCAAGCACGTCGAGAAGTCTTCCTAAATACCTAGTGACATACCTAGATGACGAGGGAATTGACAGTGTAGTGAGCTTCAAGTGCTCTGAAGTCGGGTGCTGTGCATGTGGAGCTTAAGCAGTATCGTCTGGGACGTCTGATAACTTCACAGTGACATCGTAATGGTGAGAGGCAGTTCCTCTGGGAGATCAGTGACAAGGAACTAATTGGGAAACGAACGACCACCGCCGAGACGTAGGCTGGCTGCCGTAGATGGGAGGAAAGTTGACGGCTAGAAGACCGACTCCAACCCTGCAACGTGCTGGAGGAGGAGCACGAACCTGCAGTGAACTGAAGCGGTGAGACACGATCATCCTAGGAGCATAAGCGACTTGAGAATGGTCCAGGACGGACCGAAACGTCGTCGTCCCTTCAACTTCTAGTGTGTGGTCTGGTCAACATCATCCTAGGACGTTGGCTTGTGTTTCTGGAGGGTGTACGAGGCGAGAGCCTGGACCAGGAGCGACAACCCAACTGTCATCCTAGGATAGGTGAAGTAGGTGTTTACAGTTACCCTCCCATTTCCCCTTTAGTTAGCTATAGATATTTGTCAGAATATTTTATATGTCGTGAGCAAGTCTCAACTGAATCTAAGTCACAGAGAGCACAGTGTGTGGTGAGGCTACCCAGAGTACTCACAGTATCCGTTTACATATATATCTATGTGTGGGTGTGTGCAAGCACCAGGATTCATTAAGGAATTTACTGTGACTATAATTCATTTCCTGTGATTATTATCCTATATTAGTAGTAAACCAGATTTGGTGTTCGGCCATGAGCCCAGACTTTATATAAATGCCTGTGTATTGATCTCCATGATTTATATATATATATATATATATATATATATATATATATATATATATATATATATATATATATATATGCAAACAAGCCTGAATGGTCCCCAGGACTAGATACAACTGAAAACTCACACCCCAGAAGTGACTCGAACCCATACTCCCAGGAGCAAAGCAACTGGTAACTACAGGGCGCCTTAATCCGCTTGACCATCACGACCGGCTATCACTTCCTTATGTCCGGTCGTGATGGTCAAGCGGATTAAGGCGCCCTGTAGTTACCAGTTGCTTTGCTCCTGGGAGTATGGGTTCGAGTCACTTCTGGGGTGTGAGTTTTCAGTTATATATATATATATATATATATATATATGCCTGTGTATTGACTAATGATTTATCAATGTATATGCCTGTGTACTGAATAATCTCCTATATGTGAAGTGATTGCCAGTGATATCTCTTTAAGAGGAAGTATAGATTTAAAGAACAGTACAGTGATCAAGTGCGTGCTTTCACAGTAAATATTATTAAGAATAGCGTAATCTCTTGGTACGGTGAATAATCACTTAGAGTACAGTGAGAGTAAGATATTAATTGTGAGACCAGTGAAGTGGTGTATCGCGTCCTAGTAGAATCATAAGTATGTCATGTGAATAGTAGATATAGTGTTTTTCGAAAAGTTAAAGAAACGAGGTGCGCGACGCCAGATCAAACAAGCACATAACTTTTCTCACGAGCATTAGGGACAGAGCGTCAGCTGATATTTGACAAGTGACGTTAATGAGGGAGCGTGTTGCCATATTAGTGCGTTCTAGATTATTTGCCGAGGAGGGAGCAGTTTATGTACTTGATCCTGATATGTTTATTGATGCATATATGTTTCTCGTTGTTGTTAAGTAAAATACCAAAACTCGTCTGCGTTTATATCATCCCCTCCATTTATCTTGTGACTGTGTAAGGAAGTAAGACAGAGTGACAGAATTAATTACTTGCCTGATACCACGCTATTTGAGCTTGCTTTTACCACAATTACACCTCACCACTGCTGTGTTACTGGACGCATAAAACACCAGTTGGCGACCTTAAAGGCTGTGTGATAGTTCTTTGCCGGGCCGGGCACACAGATTGAGGGAACAATCTGTATCTCCACTCATTTTACAACTTAAGGCCGGTTGTGAGATCGACTGGGGTACTCTCCTGGGCGTGCAGTGGAGCCTAGAGGATCGAGGGAAGACCCGTAGAACGACGGTGAGTAAGGGTTATTGTCAAAGCAACTACCTCGAGAGGAGATCCAGTCTACCATTGCTTTAACCCGAACCGTGAACCCCGACAGTAGTTTCTTATTAATTCCAGTAAATACATTTTTATTCTGTTATCAAAAATCGGTTCATGATTGGTTGCTGTCAAAAGATTGGAAAACCCTTCCCAATGAATAAAAGTCTGGTGGTAAATATTTGTCTGGGGTCTGATCTGGTAGTGGATTTGAAATACTCAATATAATCCCCTTCAACGCCTTAAGCAGCCAGCACATCTGCTCGTTCACTTCCTCAGACTCCAACATGGGAGGGGATCCAATGGATTTTGACGACTCTTCCCTGATTGGATAGTTCTCTCATAGCTCACTTGATTTCAGCAACTACAGCAAGGTTTTCTGCCCAATTTGTATTAATACATTGCAGTACTGCTTTTGAATCATTGCAGATCACTGCACCGTTGTGTTTCTTTCACGAAATCTTAACGTCATAACATTGGCAGTCAGCTCTGCTTGCGTTGAAGAGACATAGTTCTCAAAGCGTGCTCTTTCTTCGCTTGCGTTTTGAAAGGCATTATTCCTAATTACAGTATCCGCCCCAGCTCTGCCATTTGTAAGATGACCCATCAATGTAGTTTGATCTAATTCATTCACGGCTTCTTTATAAATTTCCTCAAGATACTTGTGCCTCATTTCTTGTGGTATCATGTTGGACTTCTTTCTCATTGTCATCTTGTTGATGTTACTCCAGCATGGGTCATCTCCTAGGGAGGTAACCTCTCTACAGGCAGGAGCTCACGGCTTGCTCAAGCAGGTGAAGTTATTCCAGGTAGCAGACTGACCGGTGTCNACTATATATATATATATATATATATATATATATATATATATATATATATTATATATATTATATATGTCGTACCTAGTATCCAGAACGCACTTCTCGGCTACTATGCAAGGCCCGATTTGCCTAATAAGCAAGTTTTCATGAATTAATATATTTCTCTAACTTTTTTATTTTGAAATGATAAAGCTACCCATTTCATTTGTATGAGGTCAATTTTTTTATTGGAGTTAAAATCAACGTAGATACATAACCGAACCTAACAACCCTACCTAACCTGACCTAACTATCTTTATAGGTTAGGTTAGGTTATGTAGCAGAAAAAAGTTAGGTTAGTTAGGTTAGGTAGGTTAGGTAGTCGAAAAACAATTAAATCATGAAAACTTGGCTTATTAGGCAAATCGGGCCTTGCATAGTAGGCTGAGAAGTGCGTTCTGGCTACTAGGTACGACATATATATATATATATATATATATATATTATATATATATATATATATATATATATATATATATATATATATATATATATATATGTGTGTGTATGTTATTAAATATGACCGAAAAGTAAGATTAATAATTCTAACACGAATTTTCTCAATTTTCCTTATGTTTCTTTTTACTGATGACGGTAAATTAAAAATCAATTCTCCAAAATTCATTCTTTATTTCTAGTCTGACGCGACACTTGAGCGCGTTTCGTAAAACTTATTACATTTTCAAAGACTTTAGTTTATCTACACAACTTATGCTTTATGAAACAAACATTGGCTCTTATACCTGCATTTGGGTGAGGTGATGTAATACATTAGTGGGGTGAAACACAGAACATGGAAAACGGATGTAGATTTGTAGAAGTAGAAGTCGGGTCCCAATAGAACTGCAGAAGGCCTATTGGCCCATATTTCTTGATGTTTCTATATTGGAGCGGAGTCTTGAAGTGGGTAGAATATAGTTGTACGTTAATTGGCTGTTGATTGCTGGTGTTGACTTCTTGATGTGTAGTGCCTCGCAGATGTCAAGCCGCCTGTTGTCACTGTATCTATCGATGATTTCTGTGTTGTTTGTTAAGATTTCTCTGGTGATGGTTTGGTTGTGGGAAGAGAGTATATGTTCCTTAATGGAGCCCTGTTGCTTATGCATTGTTAAACGCCTGGAAAGAGATGTTGTTGTCTTGCCTATATACTGAGTTTTTTGGGGCTTACAGTCCCAAGAGGACATTTGAAGGCATAGACGACGTTTGTCTCTTTCAAAGCGTTCTGCTTTGTGTCTGGAGAGTTTCTCATGAGTAGGTTGGCAGTTTCTTGGTTTTATAGTAAATCGTTAGTTGTATCTTCTGATTTTTGTCTGTAGGGATAACATTTCTATTAACAATATCTTTCAGGACCCTTTCCTCCGTTTTATGAGTTGTGGAGAAGATGTTCCTGTAAAATAGTCTAATAGGGGGTATAGGTGTTGTATTAGTTGTCTCTTCAGAGGTTGCATGGCGTTTTACTTTCCTTCTTATGATGTCTTCAATGAAACCATTGGAGAAGCCGTTGTTGACTAGGACCTGCCTTACCCTACAGAGTTCTTCGTCGACTTGCTTCCATTCTGAGCTGTGGCTGAGAGCACGGTCGACATAAGCGTTAACAACACTCCTCTTGTACCTGTCTGGGCAGTCACTGTTGGCATTTAGGCACATTCCTATGTTTGTTTCCTTAGTGTAGACTGCATTGTGTGGAAACCTCCGCTCCTTTCCATGAATGTTATAGCTAGGAAGGGCAGCTTCCCATCCTTCTCCACCTTGTAAGTGAAACGCACAAGTGAAACTACACATCAAGAAGTCAACACCAGCAATCAACAGCCAATTAACGCACAACTATATTCTACCTACTTCAAGACTCCGCTCCAATATAGAAACATCAAGAAATATGGGCCAATAGGCCTTCTGCAGTTCTATTTGTAGCCAACTTCTGCAAATCTATACCCATTTTCACCCCACTATTGTATTACATCACCTCACCCAAATGCAGGTATAAGAGCCAATGCTGTTTCAGGCATAAGTTGTGTGGATAAACTAAAGTCTTTGAAAATGTAATAAGTTTTATGAAACGCGCTCAAGTGTCGCGTCAGACTAGAAATAAAAATGAAATTTGGAGAATTGATTTTTCATTTACCGTCACCAGTAAAAAAAACATAAGGTAAATCGAGAAAATTCGTGTTAGAATTATTAATCTTACTTTTTCGGTCATATTTAATAATATATGTCTACAGGAAAGACTGCTACCAAATATACTACTATATATATATATATATATATATATATATATATATATATATATATATATATATATATATATATATATAGTAGTATATTATGCTACTATATAGTAGCATATTATACAAATATGCTACTATATATATATATATATATATATATATATATATATATATATATATATATATATATATATATATATATATATATAACTGTTTGTTCTAGAATTGTTGAAGTATGAAGTACTTCATACTGAAGTACGGAAAGTATGACGGACGGAAAGTATGTGTTAGTTTTGAGAGAGCAAGGTTAACATAGGTTCGTCAAATTTTATAAGTTCGGTAAGAAAACTGGCAGGAATAATGGGAAATGTTTACAAGAGACAGTAAGATAAGTAAGAGATCAGATGTGAAATAGGAAATCACCGAACTTCTCTGTTAGGAACTTGTGAAAGCTACACAGTGCATGGTTTGCATTATTCCCTGTAGGTCTGTATCCATAGTAGACAGCTAATTTCAGGATAGTACTGATTAATTTCAGAATATTGCCAATAAGATCAGGGAAAGAATTGAAAGAAGAGGAGTAGATTAGAAATATTTATCGTTCATGAGATCAGTGCTTGAAGACCGAACATCATAAAAATTTGTTGGTTCGTATATGTTGAAATTGAAATACTGCAATGTGTTATGATATCTGCCTGTCTCTGCCCTCCTTGAGTCAATTCTCGTTATTAACAAGCATGTACAGTTTCCAAAGACCATTTCATTTAGGATGTATAATGCTAAGTATTGAGTAACGCATGATGTATAATGCTAAGTGTTGCGTAACTTAACGCGCTGTTATTATATACACATTGAATGTTCAAGTCGGACATGATGTATATTTAACATAACGAAATGCGATGACGCTTCTCGCGTTTCATGACCTCGGAGGACCAATGGAAGGTGAACTGAGAGGCCGGTCACACGTGACCGAGGCTACCCTGGGCTGTATCGGCACTCGTCACTCAATGTCCAAACATCACAAGAAAATTGATTAACCTCAGTTTCCGCCCACTGAGAGCTTTCCACTATACTGAATTCCAAGAGACGGTACGAAAGAAAAGTTAGAGCAGCCGCGATCTTTATTCGCTCAAGAATGGCACATGAGAGACTTTCTCAACCGTAGCCTTGGTCCATTGTTGCAGTTGTTCAGAAAGAAAGCGGTCAAGAATGAAAGAATGTTTGACCATCTTTAGTTGTCTGGAAGAACCCAAAGATATTTGCCATGTTTATTCACATGGGAAAAATGTTGAACAAATGATTCAGCAACTGATCTCATCTTTCTTAGCATGTTTCCAGCTGCGTGAGCACCGAACAAACTGATTAAACATTGAAGAACTGTGAGTGACTAACGAACCTCTGACCTTTTCAGCTACATTTTATTTTGAAAATTCGTACTTTTCAAGAGACTACTCCAAAGGAACCTGTATGTTCAGACTCACAACCACTAGGATCTTCTTATCTTGGTTAGCATATCGGAAACAGTTCATAACCACCATCCTCACGACAAGTAACCTTATTACATATACGCTAGTTACGGAGCTAGTGGCTTGGGTCCAGGCCCCTGCATCATCCTTCCCTCTCACTCAATCAGGCGTGCGACTGACAGCTGCCAACTTTGGAATTAATACAATTTATCTTACATGTAAGGGGTCGTACGACATACGTTTTGTGACAAATGATTCAAACCATGGTAGACCTTTTTCTTGACATACAATTCATCATATTGTTTTAGACGGAGATTCCCGGCGGTGCCCAGATCTCTGTGTCTCACTCCTCCTCCCTCCCAGCAAACGCAAAACGTTTTCTGACGTTTGTATTTGGTCTCAGAAAGGTGACACTGTAACTATTGATATAAACACGTCTTTTTAACGTATAAAATACGTTATTTTTTGTCAATCAAGTGTATGTGTGTGCGTGTACTCACCTAATTGTGCTTGCGGGGGTTGAGCTCTGGCTCTTTGGTCCCGTCTCTCAACTGTCAATCAACTGATGTACAGATTCCTGAGCCTACTGGGCTCTATCATATCTACATTTGAAACTGTGTATGGAGTCAGCCTCCACCACATCACTGC
This sequence comes from Procambarus virginalis, assembly GCA_020271785.1. Classification (NCBI taxonomy): domain Eukaryota; kingdom Metazoa; phylum Arthropoda; class Malacostraca; order Decapoda; family Cambaridae; genus Procambarus; species Procambarus virginalis. Next base: position 5,167,798 of record WNGS01003388.1, read on the forward strand.
CTAATGCATTCCATCTGTTAACTACTCTGACACTGAAAAAGTTCTTTCTAACGTCCCTGTGGCTCATTTGATGAAAGACATGATGAAATACATCACGCAGAAGTGTAAGGAGGCAGTTGACGAGGTTATTCCGGTCCAAAAGGAACAAAAATACAATGCATATGAGAAACCCATGCTTTAAATCTGAGATATAAGCTAGCAAAGCAACTAAGTAAAAGGGCGTGGAGAAACTATAGAAACAACAGGACACTTGAAAGCAGAGAAGGATACCAGAGTGCCAGGAATGAATACATCAGGGTGAGAAGAGAGGCAGAAGGTCAATACGAAAACCACATAGCAAGCAAGGCAAAGACTCAAACTAAATTGCTGCACAAACACATCAGAAGAAAAACAACAATGAAGGAACAGATAATGAAACTGAAGATAGAGGCAGACAGATTCACTACAATCGAGAAGGAAGTGTGCGAGAAATTAAAAAAGAAATTCCAGGCGGTCATCACATTAGAGAAAGGAGAAGTTCCAGAGATACGCGAAAGAATAGTCAACCAGGCACCACAAGAGGAGATTGGGATTACCAGTGGGAATGTAAGAAATCTTTTGCTAGAGTTGGATGTGACAAAGGTCCTGATAGAATATCAACATGGATATTAAAAAAAGGAGCAGAAGGACTGTGCCTGCCAGTCTCCATAATGTATAACAAATCACTGATGAACTGCCAAATATTTGGAAGACGGTAAATGTAGTCCCAATATACAAGAAAGGGGGATAGACTGGAGGCCCTGAACTACAGGCCAGTGTCCCTAACTTGCATACCATGCAAGTTAACGGAGAAGATTGTGCGAAAAAAGCTAGTGGAACATCTGGAGCAAAGGAACTTTGTGACTCAACACCAACATGGGTTCAAGGATGGCAAGTCATGCTTCACAGGATTAGTTGAATTCTACGATTAGGCAACACAATTCAGGCAAGAAAGAGAGGGGTGGGCAGACTGCATATTTTTGGATTGTTTGAATCCTTTGACACAGCGCCACACAAGAGACTAGTGAAAAAGCTGGAGATGCAGGCAGGAGTGAATGGGAAGGTACTCCATTGGATAAGGGAGTACCTAAGTAGCAGAAGACAGCGAGTCAATGAGGGGTGAGGCCTCAGATTCCAGTGGGCGAGGCCACTGAAAGACCGAAGAGTAAGTGGAGACATGATCACAAGCTACAAAATTCTCAGAGGAATTGACAGGGTAGATAAAGATAAACTGTTTAACACGAGTGATACGCGAACAAGGAACACATGTTGAAACTCAGTATCCAAATGAGCCACAGGGACGTTAGAAAGAACTTTTTCAGTGTCAGAGTAGTTAACAGATGGAATGCATTAGGCACTCATGTGGGTGGCGGCTGACTCCATACACCGTTTCAACGTGATAGAGCCCAGTGGGGTCAGGAATCTGTACACCAGTTAATTGACAGTAGAGAAGCGAGACCAAAGAGCCAGAGCTCAACCCCCTCTAACACAAATAGGTGAGTACAACTAGGTGAGTACACACACACACACACACACACACACACACACACACACACACACACACACACACACACACACACACACACACACACACACACACATACACACACACACACACACACACACTCTGCGCAACAGCCTCTGTCAGGTCAGCATCAGGGTCAGAGTGAAAGCCAGCTGACTATCAGTTGTCCATATTGTGTAAGAACCATTTGGGTCATCATCAACAGGGAAGACTTCGTCCCTGGAACACTTACATTTCCCACATAAGTAAGCATCCGAACTCACTTACTTCAGTCTGGATTCATGTCAAGGGCTTTGTGGTGAACACACTTAGTTTATACAGTGTCCTGTGCGTGTGTTGCTGTTTTCTATTCATGTTGCGTGTGTCTATTGCGTTACGGAAGGTGAATCACGAGAAGGTAACAGAAGAGCTGGTTCTCCAGATACAATTGCTGGGAAGGTCGGTCTGTGGGGTGCGGGAGGTTTGGAGGTCGCTTATAAAAGTCAATGAAACGACAGAATTGAGAGGCAGGAGGGGAGAGGTGCTCGATGTGGGGATATAACCATTCAATAGGCCAATGTGAGGGTTACCAGCTACTGTACCTCGGCCTGCACTCACTGCCAAACTCTGCGCGTAAATACGCCAGTGTGGGAATAGCATTGTTTTTGGTGGTGAAAATTTGATTGCAGCCAGCTTGCGGCTGCATTCAAACTTGCCCTGTTGTGTCCACTCCTATTTGTCTAGTGCTGACTCTTGCATGTGTTTGGAGTGAGTGCCTAAATTTTAGATTGCTTTTTGTACTACAAAAATATAATATTAGATTTCGTTACAAGATTAAATAAAATGTTAAAAAAAAAAAAATTATTATTATAATTAATCTTTACAAATCGGGTAGTCTCACCGACGTTCACTTACGACCAGGACTTACATATTAATATTTAGATTATGTGTTCGGATACATAGAGAAAAGTTGTTACAAACGTCTCGGGGATATCTCAAAATAGCTGGCAGCCGGAGCTCGGGGAGAAAAGGTTTCCAGAGTAAAGTGAAAACCCGAACCGCTGGCAACACATGTGCAGGCCGCTGACCACACATGTGCAGGCCGCTGACCACACATATGCAGGCCGCTGGCCCATGTGCAGCTGCTAGCCACACATGAGCTGGCTGCTGGTCACACATGTGCAGGCTGCTGGCCGCACATGTGCAGGCTGCTGGCCACACATGTGCAGGCTGCTGGCCATACATGTGCAGGCTGCTGGCCACACATGTGCAGGCTGCTGACCACACATGTGCAGGCTCCTGACCACACATGTGCAGGCTGCTGGCCACACATGTGCAGCTGCTGGCCACACATGTGCAGGCTGCTGACCATACATGTGCAGGCCGCGGACCAACATGTGCAGGCTGCTGACCACAAATGTTTAGGCTGCTGACCACACATGTGCAGGCTGCTGACCAACATGTGCAGGCTGCTGACCACACATGTTCAAGCTGCTGGAAACACACAAGTGCAGTGCTGCCACATGTGCAGGCCCACATGTGCAGGCCGCTGCACATGCCGCTGACCACACATGTGCAGGCCGCTGACCACACATGTGCAGGCCGCTGACCAACATGTGCAGGCCGCTGACCACACATGTGGGGTTCGCTGGCATCAGAGCAATATTGAGGGTCGTTCAGGTGTTTCTCGTGTTCCTTTCACTCTTCTCCGTTCTTCAGGTTTTTCTCTTATCGATTTACTGCGTTCCTCACTCCTGTTCTTTGTTCACTC
>WNGS01003388.1:5172090-5183758 GCA_020271785.1 Procambarus virginalis
CATCCTCCCCTTACCACCATGGCCAGAGTGTTCCACCACCCTCCCCTCACCACCATGCCCAGAGTGTTCCACCATCCTCCCCTCACCACCATGGCCAGAGTGTTCCACCACCCTCCCCTCACCACCATGCCCAGAGTGTTCCACCACCCTCCCCTCACCACCATGGCAGAGTGTTCCACCACCCTCCCCTCACCACCATGGCCAGAGTGTTCCACCACCCTCCCCTCACACCATGGCCAGAGTGTTCACCACCCTCCCCTCACCACCATGGCCAGAGTGTTCCACCACCCTCCCCTCACCACCATGGCAGAGTGTTCCACCACCCTCCCCTCACCACCATGGCCAGAGTGTTCCACCACCCTCCCCTCACCACCATGGCCAGAGTGTTCCACCACCCTCCCCTCACCACCATGCCCAGAGTGTTCCACCATCCTCCCTCACCACCATGGCCAGAGTGTTCCACCACCCTCCCCTCACCACCATGGCCAGAGTGTTCCACCATCCTCCCCTCACCACCATGGCCAGAGTGTTCCACCACCCTCCCCTCACACCATGGCCAGAGTGTTCCACCACCCTCCCTCACCACCATGGCCAGAGTGTTCCACCACCCTCCCCTCACCACCATCGCCAGAGTGTTCCACCACCCTCCCCTCACCACCATGGCCAGAGTGTTCCACCACCCTCCCCTCACCACCATGGCCAGAGTGTTCCACCAGCTTCCCCTCACCACCATGGCCAGAGTGTTCCACCACCCTCCCCTCACCACCATGGCCAGAGTGTTCCACCATCCTCCCCTCTCCACAATGCTCAGAGTGTTCCACACCCTCCCCTCACCACCATGGCCAGAGTGTTCCACCACCCTCTCCTCACCACCATGGCCAGAGTGTTCCACCCCCTCCCCTCACCACCATGGCCAGAGTGTTCCACACCCTCCCCTCACCACCATGCCAGAGTGTTCCACCACCCTCCCCTCACCACCATGGCCAGAGTGTTCCACCACCCTCCCCTCACCACCATGGCCAGAGTGTTCCACCACCCTCCCCTCACCACCATGGCCAGAGTGTTCCACCACCCTCCCCTCACCACCATGGCCAGAGTGTTCCACCACCATCCCCTCACCACCATGGCCAGAGTGTTCCACCACCCTCCCCTCACCACCATGGCCAGAGTGTTCCACCACCCTCCCCTCACCACCATGACCAGAGTGTTCCACGAGCTTCCCCTAACCACCATGGCCAGAGTGTTCCACCAGCTTCCCCTCACCACCATGGCCAGAGTGTTCCACCAGCTTCCCCTCACCACCATGGCCAGAGTGTTCCACCACCCTCCCCTCACCACCATGACCAGAGTGTTCCACCATCCTCCCCTCACCAACATGACCAGAGTGTTCCACCAGCTTCCCCTCACCACCATGGCCAGAGTGTTCCACCAGCTTCCCCTCACCACCATGGCCAGAGTGTTCCACCAGCTTCCCCTCACCACCATGACCAGAGTGTTCCGCCATCCTCCCCTCACCACCATGGGCAGAGTGTTCCACCACCCTCCTCTCACCACCATGACCAGAGTGTTCCATCAGTCTCCACAAACAGCTACATCAGGTGTGATCTACCAGCTTCACAACCTAAGTGAATGCCAGTGGGGTCCAGTGAAAGACTGATGACTATCCTGGGTCGCCCCTTCTCCCTAGATAACCTGGAGCCTTTGTCTGCCTTTCTCGTCTCATTTCTTCATCCATGAACTTGGCCTGGGGAACGTACCTTCATATTTAATCAATAATACAAGTTTTCAGTTTCATTGAAAATATCTTGTGTCATTGGTGGTAGGAACTTCTGTCTCTGGCTAATAATTCTCTTTCTGCCTTGTCAAAAGTGAGGACCCAAAATTATTTCTTTGAAAGTCAATCTCTTGAATACAGGCCAATCTTGTATATTGTTTCTGTTTATTAAAATTGTATTTGCATCTGTAAGTGTGTTTTATATATGTATGATTTTTCTGCAAACTTCTGTTTGCTGGTTTTTCTCTGATCTATTAGTTATCTGTATACAATTCTCAATAAACTATTTATACACATCAATATGTGACGAATTAGCTATCTCTATACATAGAGTGAAACACTTAATAGTAGTTCATATGTATGCCAGAGGAATATTATCCGTATTATTCATTTATTTATTTATTCATATACAAGAAGGTACATTGGGAATGTGAGAATATATAATATGATAATTACAATCTTGTAAAGCCACTAGTACGCGCAGCGTTTCGGGCAGACATCATAATCAGACATTCATCATCCATAATCAGAGAGTAATCACACTAACGTGACTACATCAACGGGAATTGTGTGAAAATCCTGTTCCAGCTTCAGAAGAAGCCTCAGAAAATTCTTGTGTGTTCAGTAAAACTCCAGGTTACAATTCTTATACCATGTCGTGGTCTAGTCGCTGGAGCATGTGCAAGGGAACACCCACCGTATAGGTTCGAACCCTCATCACGTCTCATCCGGATTTTCTTCTGTTCATTATCCAGTCCAATGAATGTCAGTGGATCTTTGTCTTCGAATTAATTCTATGCCATGAATAGGATATATTATAGTGTACTAGCATATTGATGATAAGCAAGGTTATGCAAAAATAAATCGCACCATGTGAGGACCTATTTTGCCCACACATTATTGTCTATTTTCTACATATTGAATATTTTAAGCACCATAATAGCTTCATCATGACTCTTACTTACTGTGAAGATGGGACTATTCCTCTCCGCTCTTCACACACTGGGTGTATATAGACCGTGCAAAGATGCCCGGTTTACGCTAACATCCGCTTCTGTTAGTCCAACCACTTGGGCTGGACTGTAGAGCGACGGTATCTCTTCTTACAGGTAAGCGTTCGATTCCCTTCCGTCGAAATGGTTAGACACCACTCCTTCCCCCCGTCCCATCCCAAATCCTTATCCTGATCCCTTCCCAGTGCTATAGTATATTGGTTTGGCGGTTTCCCCTGATAGTTCCCTTCCTTTCCTGTTAGTTTGTGTGTCTATCTTGTTGGATATCAAATTAATAACCCCCATTATTTGTATTTTAATTATAGGCCTTGTCATGCGTGACGAGCGCCACCCAAATTGTCAATAAGAATTTATAGTGGTGTACATCGCTTCAGCTCTTCTTTTGTATAAAGTGGATCAGAAGGTGCGATTCTGCTAGCTCTCGTGAACAAGGGGGAACCTTTCATATGGCATAGCAGTGTCGCGTACGTTTTGACATGCAGTGTTGCCATCTCTCACCGATGAGTAGACCTATCTGAATGCTCTGCTTCATATTAGCTCTTGAGAAATCTTGCTAAGAATCAGTCCTTAAGGGAGATGCCACACTTCTTCCTGAAGGTTCTGGCATTTAGAAGATGGCTGTTGTAGAGACGACACCGTGCCTCAAGCGTGCACCTATGAAGTTAACTATCAACATACCGCAAGTATTCCATTTAGATGGACAGAAGCAAGAAGATACATTAAGTTAAGCTCTTGTGTTCTAGAAAATGATGTTATGTCGTCTGAAGCAGTGACAGGATCACTAAACTACAGGAGCAGTCCCACCACTTAACTGTAGGTTCGCCCAGTATTATTTTTTCCTTCTCCCGCTGACCGGACTCAACCACTCACAAATGCGGCCCTCACCATCACCACCGACATGCCCTAACGGCTCTATCCGGAGCGTTTATAGAAGCTGCTTAACGAACGTCATCAAAATGAACGAATACATCTACAAAACTCTTTGTTCCTTTCCAGGTTTAGCTTAAAGCTCCAGTGTTTATTCTTGCATGTAGTTAATGTGCGGCAATCATTCAGATCACTTATACCGAGACCAGTTGAGGTTGGAGTTTGGAACTGTGGACCTCAAATGCTTTGTAAATGGTCATGTTCAACAGAGATTTATTACGAGAGATATCTAACACCTGCTTACCAAGACAACTGAGGTAGCCTGCCTTTACCAGCAATATAATGCTCCTGGATTCAGTACATGTGTATATTACTCGTCTGCTTACGTCCTACTAGATCCAGCATCGTCAGTATAATACGAGTACAGTGATGGAAAGTCATTAAGCGAGTTCAACGTGAACGATTACATATATAATTTCGGTTTGAAATGTTTATCTACGAGACTGTAAGTTTCTCGTTGACAATGTTGCACGATTTCCTTCTCTTTAAATGTTGCTGGAGTGTAAATAAACTTAAGGTTTATTGCTGCATCTAGAATTTATGTATCCCTTCCTTAAATATATAGTTCCTTGCAAGAGGCCATTACTGCATTCTACAATAAAATTTAGTAACATCAGAATCCCTCTATAGGTTGACATTGGAAGGCAAGACCCAGTCACATTCAAATAGGAAATATATCCATAATAACTGTGCACAGTCATCAATCGTTCATGGGAATATGATAAAGTCTCTTAATAGGCTATGTAGTTTGTTATTAATTCCAGTAAATACATTTTTATTCTGTTATTAAAAATCGGTTCATGATTGGTTACTGTCAAAAGATTGGAAACCCTTCCCAATGAATAAAGGTCTGGGTAAATATTTGTCTGGGGTCTGGGGTCTGATCTGGTAGTGGATTTGAAATACTCAATATAGTCCCCTTCAACACCTTAAGCAGCCAGCACATCTGCTCGTTCACTTCCTCAGATTCCAACATGGGAGGGGATCCACATGATTTTGACGACTCTTCCCTGATTGGATAGTTCTCTCATAGCTCTCTTGATTTCAGCAACTACAGCACGGTTTTCTGCCCAATTTGTATTAATACATTGCAGTACTGCTTTTGAATCATTGCAGATCACTGCCCCGTTAGTGTTTCTTTCACGAAATCTTAACGCCATAACATTGGCAGTCAGCTCTGCTTGCGTTGAAGAGACATAGTTCTCAAAGCGTGCTCTTTCTTCACTTGCGTTTTGAAAGGTATTATTCCTAATTACAGTATGCCGCCCCAGCTCTGTCATTTGTAGGATAAGATGACCCATCAATGTAGTTTGATCTAATTCATTCACGGCTTCTTTATAAATTTCCTCAAGATACTTGTGCCTCATTTCTTGTGGTATCATGTTGGACTTCTTTTTCATTGTCATCTTGTTGATGTTAATCCAGCATGGGTCATCTCCTAGGGAAGTAACCTCTCTACAGGCAGGACCTCACGGGCTTGCTCAAGCAGGTGAAGTTATTCCAGGTAGCAGACTGACCGGTGTTGCCATTTTTGTTTTTTCTTGTTTCCTCCTGTAAGTAGCACAGAATTCAGTTTTATCTGGGCAATATCATTGTAATGGGAGTCTCTGGCTATCTTAATTACAAGATTAGCATTCGGTTCCCTGATTCTGCTTTTAACACTGGGGAGAGACAACTCCTTTCATAGATTAGCTGTTTTGACAGTCTTTCAGACTCCAATAATGATTGTCATGGCTTCATTTTGTATGCCCTCAGGCCTTTTCATATAGCTTTGGGAGTAGGTGCATAAAGCTGGTGCGACATAGTCTGAGACGGAGCCCCACACATCATTTTAAGCACGGCAATAGAGGCCCCATGCTCATTCCAGGTCATAGATTTCGGTGCCCTGAGTCGACTTTTGGAAGTCCCTATGAATTGGTTGAGCTCCTCTTTCTTACTCTTGGCAGAGCCGACAGTGACACCAAGGTACCGATAGTGGTCAACCCACTCAAGTGTTTCACCATAACTTTTTAGTTATTCATTTTCTCTTCGCCTGTGATGACAATATGCTTTTGTTTTGTTTGCGAAGAGAGTGAAACCGAGTTCAACACACTTCCTTCCAAGTAGTTCAATGGACTGTTTTAGTTTTCCTAAGGTTGGGGGTTTGTACTTGGACTCATCTTCATATCCCACTTGTTGTGTCTCTGTGAAATTCAATATTTGTAATGGCGTTCATAAGAATGTGGAATAGTCTGGGGCTTAAGACTCCTCCTTGGGGGGTCCCGAGTTCCAATCTCATTGTTCTTGAGAGTGCTCCATTCAAGCAGACCTTGGCTTTCCTCCCTGTCCTTGACACCCATGCATGCAAGCTCGTCCAGGTTCACAATCCCATGTGCATTGTCGAAGCACATGGGGTTGCGTCATGTGATTTCAACAAACACAGAGTACTTAGCTCTATCATTAGCTAAATAATTGACAATACAATTTGATGTGTTCTGTCCTTTAACAAATCCATTGACTCCTTCCCCTAACCTGCTGCCTATTTTGTACAACAGACGGTTCAAGGTGATCCTTTCAAGCATCTTGCATGTGCATGACACAAGACTGATAGGCCTGTAATTGCAAGGGTCATTGGGCTTCGGTATGGAAACAATTATTACGTGTTTCCATTGTGTGGGCAGCACTTCACTTATAACTGAATTGTTGTATAGGTACAGTAGTGGATTCCCAGACACCTCACACAGTGCTTTGTGAATGTCGTAGGTGACGCCATCTTCACCAGGCACTGTACTTTTGCCCTTTTTCATTGCCCCTTTTTCTTACTGGGCCTATACGCGTCGTCACTAGATTCTGCTCTTGTTATCCTAATTTGTCTGTCATTATACCGCAAGAGCTGCTCCCTGTTTATTTTTGCAGGGAGGAACGAAGATGATGCTGCATCACACTACTTGTGTTTTAGTTACTCAGCCTTACCTTTGGGGTCTTTGTGAGCAGCAGGCCGGGTACTGCTACCCTTAGCTATTTGTAACTCTGCCCACACTTGTCTCGCGGATGTTTCTCTTCCAATGGAGCCATTCAAGTCAAGCCATTGTCTTGGAGAGCATGGCATGCTATGCTTATCTCTCAGCCCGTCCTCACAAACAAAGCCTGTCCTCATAAACACCACCCGTCCTCACAAAACACCGCCCGTCCTCACAACACCGCCCGTCCTCAAAACACAGCCCGTCCTCACAAACACCGCCCGTCCTCACAAACACAGCCCGTCCTCACAAACACAGCCCGTCCTCAAAACACAGGCCCGTCCTCACAAACACCGCCCGTCCTCACAAACACAGCCCGTCCTAACAAACACAGCCCGTCCTCACAAACACCGCCCGTCCTCACAAACACAGCCCGTCCTCACAACACAGCCGTCCTCACAAACACCGCCCGTCCTCACAAACGTGATGTGATTATTGTTGCATATATATATATTATATATATATATATATATATATAAGATATATATATATATATATAGATAATATATATATAGATATATATATATATATATGTATATTATATATATATATATATATATATATATATATATATATATATATATATATATATATATATATATATATATATATATATATATATTCATTTTTACACTTCATTTATGGTCTGACACCTAGAAGTGTTTTGCATGACACTTCTTAGATTTTCAAAGACAATTTTACATACTCTGTAAATTTTTGGGGTGAAGTGATAGGACATGAATCAATGGTTACGTTGCGTGTTTTCTCTTCTTGCTTCTTTATTGGTTCGGGGTCTTGAAGTGGGTAGAATGTAATTATGTGTTAACACATAATTACATTCTACCCACTTCAAGACCCGAATCAACACAGACGCAAGAAGAGAAAACACGCAATGTACCCATTGATTCGTGTTTTGTCACGTCGCCCCCCAAAAATTCAGGGGTTGGGGTTTTTAACAAAGTGGCTACTTTACTCACTAGCGAACAGAGACCTCAACCACTCCCTGATAAAATAAGATCGATCACAGCAGCCACTCTGCTGCTGTCGTCAACCATCAACAATGGACACTGAAAAGCATATAATAAGTTGGGAGAACACCTTGTAATTACTATACTCTCGGAGAGGGGGTTCAACGTCACCTTTATTTGGGGTGCTGCTCCAAAAGTGGCCAATTGGTCACGAGTAGACACCTTCACGAGCCTTCTGATTACCCCCTACTCTCTCCTTATTATGGGATGATCTCCTTAAATATCCTTTACTCATGTTACTGACCTCTGTCCATCAATTAGCAACCATTTTTTTCTCTCTCTCTCTCTCTCTCTCTCTCTCTCTCTCTCTCTCTCCTCTCTCTCTCTCTCTCTCTCTCTCTCTCTCTCTCTCTCTCTCTTTACTATCCAGGAATCCTTACCAGGACAAGAGCAAAAACAGCTGTCATGAGAGAAACATTTATTACATGGAAACACGTACAAAAATATATAGATAATATTACACTACATCACATCACCCTTGGCTGCTACAAACCGGTAACACTTCAATATTATATTCAGACTTCATCAAACAACTGTATTAGGCTGCTGCTTAATTTTGGCCCACAACCTACTGCCTCCTCACAGATTAAGATCGAATGCCTGGCACATAAAAATATCTCCATCTAGAGCTAAATCAATTTCTCACCTTACACTGCATCCTTCATGCCAATATGCAATTAGTACTCCCACATACATTATCAAGGTGTCCATACGATTCTGTTCTACTTCCTGAGTCCCTCCCCTAAGAACATCTGACTAGATCCTCAAAATCAGATACGTACTCCTGCAGTCCTATCAATATCTGCTGCACTTGAAGTCCCACTCAATTGTCTGTGATGATTCTCTATGCGGCTTCACAAAAGAAACGTGTAGCTCTCCTGCACTCGAAATTCAGCTCCACACTTGGAGTTCAGCTCTTAGAGATCTTGGAGTAATCTTGGATCTTGGATTGTATCTTGGAGAGCTCTTGGCTCTTGGAGTTCACACTTAGAGATCAGCATATAATCTTCTTCAGACCGAAGTTCCTCCACTAAGTTCTCCAATGCAAACCGCAGAATTTTATGATGTGGCGAAGCTTGCCCTCTGCCGCTCCTACATGGCCTTACTCTTGGTCATCCAACAAAATCCTTTAGCACTGTCTCTCACAGCTTCTTTCAGTCCTGACTTGAGCACACGAAGTCGCCTGGCCCGCTTCATACAGAAACACCTGCTTGCTTTCCTCCACTCGAGGATACAATACATTAGAGTCCACACAGGCACGACCATCCTCTAGGCTTTAGCTCGACTCTAATATCTTCAAAATTACTGAGAAATGACATACGTTGCGTCCTCGGTAGCTTTCTCACCAGTTGTACACTGTAGCCTTCACTCAAACACTATCCAGAACCCTATTCTTCTATCTTCCCAGGAGACAGTGACATACGTCCATTCCTGACGACTGTGGCAACTCAAGTAACATTACGATGTCCGTCGGCGTCACGTCACGTAATGTCGACATCTTATTCCATTTAACTTTCATAAGATGCTCATTCTCTGCTTGTATTCTTTTAAGTCACTTACTGACGTTTACTTAATAAATTTCCTTCCTGTGACATCTTAATCTCTGGTCAGCTGTGCAGAAAAACTCTCACCTGGCAGACTCACTTCACCAGGCGACCTGGGGTCATAACACCTTCCAGGTAGGCTTCCTCCTCCCTTGGTGTGTCAGCCATCTAGCCTCCCAGGGTAGGCTTCCTCCTCCCTTGGTGTGTCAGCCATCTAGCCTCCCAGGGTAGGCTTCCTCCTCCCTTGGTGTGTCAGCCATCTAGCCTTCCAGGGTAGGCTTCCTACCCGGACTCACCTAACATGTAACCCACATAACATTCTTGGTTCATTCTTTTCCTCAAACGGAGCTAAAATATACCATGGAGCTTCTGGACTATTTACAGTAGGAGTATGACAATTTATAGGCGAGTTACATGTATCTTACCCGGGAGCCGGTGGCTGAGCGGACAGAACACTGGACGCGTGATCCTGTGGTCCTGGGTTCGATCCCGAGCGCCGGCGAGATATAATGGGCAGAGTTTCTTTCATCCTGATGTCCCTGTTACCTAGCAGTAAATATGTTCCTGGGAGTTAGTCAGCTGTCACGGGCTGCTTCCTGGGGGTAGAGGCCTGTCGAGGACCGGGCCGCGGGGACACTAAGCCCCGAAATAATCTCAAGATTACCTCAAGATCTTGTGTATATGTAATACATGTAACAGTACACAACCAGAAAATACAAAACATAGCCAAAACAATATTTTTACCATTGATACTTTGATGCAGTGTATTAACTTTGTTTGTTGAACACTTGAAAAATTTGTTGAAAAAGCTCTATGGAAAACCGATCCACAATCTAAAGATTACTGAGGGGTTTGTTGTTGCAACAGGAGCGAGTCCTAATTAAAGAGGGGACATGGGAGTCGAACCGAATCCCCCTTATGACTCTTCAAAAACAATCGTAAGTCACCATGGAAAGTTGGGTGAGCCTAACAGCAAGCTTTTGGCCTGCGACCTCGGACCGGCAACCAGACAGAAGGACTTCATTATATTTTCTTTAATAGATACTAGATGTCTATATCCTGTCTATATCTGTCTATATCCGGGTTTCCGTCTCTCTGCATCTCTCATCCCTCTCTTAAACTTTATCCCATTCTCCCTACCTCCATCTCCCTCCCTCTGAGTTCTCTCTCACCCAAACCCTTTTATTATTGAAATAATTTTCATTGTCATAGTGTAGTAATATTTAATTGTCAATACTTCTAGAATCATAATGTATGATGGCCACCTGCCAGACACCCGCTCCGCCCCACCCGTCCTCAGCTCTCTTCTCCTTCATAGCAGTAGTCATCATTCTTCGTTACTTCCCCCTCGGTCATCTTGGCTTCCCCTTGGCTGTACATGCTCCCTCTGCTTTCAAGGCTTCCCTCGGCCGCCCGGTCTCTCCTAGGCCGCCCTGCCTCTCTTCGGCCGACCTGCCTCCCCTCGGCCGGCCCTCCTCCCCTCGGCCGGCCTGCCTCCCCTCGACCAGCCTTCCTCCCTTCGGCCAGGCTTCATTTCATCGGCCGGCCTTCCTCCCCTCAGCTGTCATGCCTCCCTTCGTCTGACCTGCCTCCCCTCGGCAGACCTGCCTCCCCTCGTCCGGCCTGCCTCCCTTCCTCGTGTGCTACTCTTCTCCCGTTCCTCTTAACTAACTGTCGCTGACAGCCCCGAGTCCGTCTTTCTTTCTTTAACGCATCTTTATTTTGCCTTCCCTGAAGATATATTCTTTGTTCTTAGTCTTCCTGTCAGTTCTGCTGCGTTTGTATCAGTAACGCCGCTTCCTATATTTCTCGCCCTTCATTCTTGAATTTTTGTGTTTTCTTGTCTTTACCCTCTGACCTTGACTTCCCTACCTGCCTGCCATCCATTCCTCAAGTAGTTAGGCACCATTCCTTCCCCCCGTCCCATCCCAAATCCTTATCCTGACCCCTTCCCGGTGCTATAAAGTCGTAATGGCTTGGCGCTTTCCCCTGATAAATAAATAAAAAATCTCCCCTCCACTCCAACCTTCCCTCCCAACCTACCCAGTATGTCTGCCCTCGCTGTTGGTTGTCCACTTTGTCTGCTTGCATTACCTGCCTTCCCTGCCTCTGTTCTCGTCATGAATGTTTTTATGTCCCTTCTGTACTTAATTTCCTCCTCTACTTGCACTCCTTTTCTGCCCTCTCTCTCTCTCTCTCTGCCTGACCTCCTTCCCTGCTCTCTCTTCCTGCTATCATCCCCGTATCATCTTTTACCCTTCGTTTTTTGGTGGTTCCTTTCCTTGTCTTCGCCTCATTAAGAACTCTAGCTTTTGAGAACCGTTTACGCCAAGCTTATTATCAATGACCTGCCTGAAGTTAGAGCCACCCAGCGACCCATTAC
>WNGS01003388.1:5203679-5220813 GCA_020271785.1 Procambarus virginalis
TTGTGTTCAGCCTTTACTCCCTTCGCCTAATTTCGTTATTTTACACTTTCTGAGATGAACTTTAGTAGCTATTTTCTAGACCATTCCTGCAGTTTGTCCAGGTCTTCCTGTAGTCTCTGTCTACCTTCATCTGTTTTGTTTCTTCTCATCATTTTTGCATCACCAGCAAACATTGATAGAAAGGAGTCAATACCCTCTGGAAGGTCGTTTACTTATACCAGAAGCCGGATGGGTCCAAGTACATATGTCTAGCCAAGTCTAGCCTATTAGCCAATATATATCCATAATCAATATACCAAATTTTTACATTTTTAATAATTTTACAGCCTGCTACTCCAGATTCCACGGTGGTATAGAAGGACGATATTTGGAATCATTACCTAAGCAGAGCAGAATAAGTCAATTATAAATATATATATATACATATCCTTATTTCTCTCCAAGAGATTAATCTTGGAAAAGTCAAAATGGCTTCCAGTATTCCATCGGCAGCTGAAACAGGAAACAGGAGGACACTCATGGGTCTACAGAATCACTTATCTCAACTAACTGACAAATAACAAACATTAGCTAGTCAACCATTTCCTGATTATATAACTCTGGATACAAGAATTAAAGCCGCTGTAGCCAAATTTGAACAAATCGGATGTCTTTTTGAGACCTATTGAGCAGAAATGGCTAAAGCAGATCTAAGCAAAGATGAACATCTGGATATTATTGCTGAATCAGATGTCTATGAAGAGACACAATTCAGGATCAACTAGATCCTTAAACTCAAACTTGTATCACTGGCAGTAGGCCAGTCACATGTGAGCTAATACATTCAGGTTGGTACCTCAACAGTCCCACATTTTGAAGCCGAACTCCCAAAAGTACATTTACCATATTTTGATGGCAAGGATGAAGATGAACGTGATGCCTTCTGGAGAGCCTTTGAATCTATCATAAATAGCAAGGCTTCTCTTAGAAAGGCTACTAAATTTCGATATCTGCAAGCCAATTAAGAGGAGAGGCTAGGCAAGTCATAGCAAACCTGTCATTAACAGATGACGATTATGACCTAGCCATACAGTTTTGACATGATAACCACAGTGACAAGGAGACTACAATTGCATGTCTCTCAAATAAATTATTGGATTTGCTCTCTCCTGATACAACTTATGAATCACTACAATCATTTCGATTGTCAATAGAATCGATCATCAAAGGCCTCAGTACTAAAGTACCTGCAGGAGATGCAGAGTGGCTTATAAAGTTAACCATTCAACTAAAACTACAAAATGAGACCATAGACCACCTATGGTCCCATTATAACACCAACATTTATCACTGAAACAGATCATTGATGTTCTTCGAGCTCACATATAAAGATTTCAGAGCCGAGTGAAGCACAAGATAAATCCACTAAACATGTATCCTCAGACAAAAACAAGAATATCCAATCATACAATCAGAAATCAAAGCCAACAGAAGTTATCTTCAGCAAAGTGGAAACAGAGTAATGTTGGCTCATATTCAATATCACCCACAGTAAATAGCACTGTAGGAATTCAAGGTCCTAAGGCAGATAAAACAAAAGGAGCTACATGTGCTCCAAAATGTTTATTGTGTCAGGAAGCACATACCGTTTATAGATGCAATGTTTATGCAGACCATGCCAGCAGAATCAATCTCCTGAAATCTCTGAACAGGTGTATCTGTAGTTTACGGAAGCACGATTCAAGTGAGCGTAACACTCAACTGCAGACTTGCCATTATTGTCATAAAAGTGTACATCACACAGCTTGGGTGTATGAACACTCATTCTAGATCACAGATAACCCATAATCAAACTGCATCTCAGGCAGAGCCAGATGAGGATAATTTCTCACCAGTTGTACAATTCTGTAAGATACAGAGTGATAATAATGCCTTAGTAGCAAAAACAATTACTATTGCAACACTACCTACAGCACAGCTGCACCTAATCCATCAAGGAGTTTGCATTCAAACAAGAGGCATGTTTGATCAAGGCTCACAAAGAACCTTTATCAGCAAAAAGGCAGCAGAAGATTTACGATATAAATCTTCAAATGAAGTATCCATAAGTATATCAGGGTTTTTGACGAATTCAGACCAACAAACCTATCAAGAAGTAACGCTTAAGGTCTGTCTAGGTACATACCTAAAGACAGGCATAGCTGTATTGGTGGATAAAGTTCCTACAGACCTAAAAGTGACCTGACTCGGAGCCACCGCAAAATTCCTGACAGAAAAAGGAATTAAATTAGCAGATCTTCTCATCGATTCCGACCACATAGGGGATATAGGAATTCTGATAGGAGCTGACTACTATCACAAATTCATTTTAAGATCAGAAAAATTCACGGGTAAGAATTTACTTCAATCAGCAGGAGGCTTATCGATGTCAGGACCTGTATTAGATCTTGAACCATCAACTCCTGAAAAATCACCCTATGCAGAGACTATAATTGTAATGTGGCTGGGCAATGAACAATCACCACTTACCATTACACACATTATTCATGCTGGATTAGAATACGTTCATAAATCGTGGGAACTTGATGTAATAGGAATAATTCCTGAACAACCAAGTCCTGATGATGTATATGCATATAACCAGTACTTAGAAACAGTGCAGTACGATGATAGACAATAATGGGTAAGATTGCCCAGGAAACTCAACCATAAGACCATACCAACCAACTTTAATGTTGCTTATGGACAACTTAAATCACTGTTAACAAGGCTAAAGAAAAAGCCAGAGCAGTTATAGCTCTATCATGAGATTATTCCTCAACAGCTACAAAATAAATTCATTGAAGTCGTGAAACACGATAACAAGCAAACAGGCCATTACTTACCACATATGGCAGTAATCCAAGAATAAAAAACAACTCCTTTATGGATAGTTTTTAATTGTAGCTCTAAATCTGGATCCCAAACAACAAGTCCCAAACATCTAGTTGTTTTGCAAGCAAACATGATTACTTGCAAACAGGTCAAAGTTTAACTCTGAAGTTGTATGACATACTATTGAGGCTTCGACTTAACAAATATACATACACAGCTGACATCAGCAAAGCTTTTCTAAGAGTTGGCTTGCAGGAAGAAGAGAGAGACATCATTAAGTTCTTATTGGTTGAGGACCAAGAAGATATAAATAGTCCCATTGTGACGTACAGATTTTCTTCTGTCCTATTTGGAGCAACATCCAGCCCATTCCTGTTACAAGCATCCCTTGACACTCATCTACAAAAGTCATCCAGTCCCCATAATGCTGAAATCAGTCAAAATCTATATGTAGACAATTTTCAAGGGACAGTTAAAAGTACGACTGAACTGTTACAAATATATTAAGTGAGTCAACAAGAAACTGCAAGGAGCCAACTTGCCTCTGCAGTCATAGGCCTCAAATAATGCAACATTGAATAATCAAATTGAGAGAGATTACCCTGGATATCTTATACCACAATCTCAAAAAGTGTTGGGTGTGGGATAGGATCTTATCTCAGATACCATATCAATCAAATCAGTACCTGTAAACTATTAGAGTGTTAAAAACGGGACACGCTTTCATAGGTCAGCAAGGTATTTGACCCACTTGGTCTCTTAAACACTTCAACAATTAAATGGTGTTTATTGGTGCAAGAAGCTTGGAATACTAAAGGTCAGTTGGGATGATCCACTACCACCCCAGTTACCAAAAGCTTGGATGGAGATGACTCATAAACAGACTTTAGTCGAACAAATAATCTTTCCAAGACACATAGTGAAGGAAAACGAAGTAACACTACATGTATTCCCAAACTCATCAGCCAGAGTTTACAGAGTTTGTGCGTACTTGGTGACTTCTCAACAATAATATCTAATCACCTCTAAGGCTAGAGTTGCTCTGTTGAAGAAGAGCACTTTGCCTCAGACGGAACTCACAGCATTGTTAACCGGCACATGCTTAGCAGTGCATATAAAACAAATCTTGCCAACCATGAACATCAAAGATGTTATTATATGGTCTGACAATGAAGCTCTCTTGCAACGGGTACGGAATAACAACTGTCAAATCCCATATGTAAGAAATCGCATCTCAGATATAAGGAAGAGATCTGCAGGCTTCCAATTGTTGCATGTACCAACTAAAGATAATATAGCTGATCTCTTATCAAGAGGGATGACGTTTAAACAGTTTGCAAAGGCAGATATTTGGTTTCATGGGCCTCGATGGCTAGTGAATGACAGTTGGCTAGAACAAAAGCCACACGCCATGGTGACCCAATCCATAACTACCAGCAGGTAGCAAGTCTAAACATCAGTCTTAGATTGTACTTGTTACTCCTCATTATCAAATTAATATAAGTAACACAAAATGTGTTTCATTATCTCATGAAAAGGAGTATAAAATACACCATTCCAGAAGCACTTATCTATTGGGTAAGACAAGCCTAGCAAAAAACTCTTGGAATGACTATAAAAATCTTCCTCATAAGTTAATTCCCGATCCTGGTCTATGGATAGACCTAGATAATCATAACATACTGCGTAGTGGAGGAAAGCTGAAACACGCAGATATCAATCTTGATACTGTGCATCCATGGTTTTACCAAAGAAGCATTGAATCATAAGATTGATAGCGTTACATACACATCAGCAAATCGTCAAGCATGAATGAGTGTTACACACACTCACATATCTTAGATAGCAGTAATGGATTCCTCAGGGAAGACAGTCAGTCAAATCAATCTTGAAAAATTGCATGATATGCCAAAGGTACGATGCAAGAACTTGCCCTTATCAAGGGCCTTTACCGCTACTAAGGGAACGAGTGGTTCAACTACATCTTTTCGAGACAACAGGAGTAGATTATACAGGAGCTATTTATCTAACAGGGACTGCAGATAAACAACCAATTAAGCCATTCATCTGTTTGTTCACATGTGCTACTACCAAAGCAGTTCATGTAGAGATAATACCCGATATGTCTGCTCAATCCTTTATCCAAGCTTTCCGCAGATTTGCAGCTTGCCGATCATTTCCTAAACTGATGATTTCCGATAATAGAGCCAATATGGTAGCTGGAGAAGCGTGTCTTCGAGAAATCTGTTCCCATTCTGCAGTGTCTTCCACACTGGAAAAACGTCACTGCAGATGGAATTTTTTATCTCCTTGAGCTCTATGGCACGGAGGCTCCTATGAACGGTTAATAGAAACTATCGAAATATCATTGAGAAAATATCTACACTATCAAAATATCAATCTTCAAAAACTACGGACAGTAGTCGTGGAAATAGAATCCAGGGTAAATAACTGGCCGTTGAAATACTTGTCTGATGACCCTACTCAACATGAGCCATTAAGCCCTGCCCACTTAATGTATGGAAGACCTCAGACTCCAGTACCATCTCTAGTAGATGATGAGATCAGAGATCCTTCATATGTGGGACAGAGCGAGCTGGTTCAGCGGTATAAGTATCTGTCCAGCATAATCCAAATATGGAATGATGTATGGAGAATAGAATATCTCACATCACAACGAGAACATCACTATGTGGCCAATATCCCTTATAATAAATCTAATCTCCAACCTGGTGACATTGTCTTAGTAGTCTGTGATGTTACGAGAGCTGAATGGCCATTGGGTAAAGTCATCTATGTCCTTCCAGAGAGCCAGGGGGGTTTTAAGAATAGTCAAGATCTTGTCTAAAGGAACCACATCCTTGAAGATTTTGCACAAACTTATACACATGGAGTCAGTGAATCTGTTGCAGTCAGATCCTGGCAAACCACCAGAATCTCTGACTCCAGATGGCCCACAGACACCAAACAGGCACATATATGCACTACGGACAGCAGAACAAAAGTGTGAACAAACTTTGCACTTGTATTATCAATTCGTTTCAGAGTAAATGAACATATATGGGACACAGGTGATCCTAAATATTGGACTCTGTCCCAGTTCTCTTCCTCTGGAAGATGTGGAAAATTCCACTTATCATATCTATAATCAACCTCAGAATCATATCTACTGATGATTTTAGGATCATCTGTTTCTACATTAGCAGCCTACATGACCATTTAGTCAAGTACACTATTGAGCTCAATGTCTATATTACATTGTACATGTGATCTCCAGAATCTAGAAGCTTCCAGGTAATCAAAAAATATTGCTGGAGCCAAAGTTATAGCTTCCAGTGATGTAATCTAATAAAGGACAAAAGGTACTATCACCTGCTGCTAATAATCTTTAAATCCACTAAGTGTTTATCTTGTGATATAACTTTTCTCAATAATCAGTCTAAATAAAGAAAATAATCATTTTATAATCATTGCCGGCACCTCCACTGAGGAGGAGACTCCACCAGCAGACGTCGGTGGAGCTGAATCGTCTGGTACTTGATCTCGCCTGGTGTTCAAATCCAGAGAGTGAACACACACGTGAAGTGCTGGAGACATTTTCGGCAAGATATTTACACACAAACTAATTATAATCTTCAGTAATAGCTCTGTGAATACTATTAGAGTTTCTCAACTGTACATAGGGAGGAATTTCTGGTTCATTTATCCAAAATAAGAGTGTGGAGGTCCACCGGCTAGTGATCGTGAGATCCCACCACCACCTCATCTACCAAATGAGATGCAACAAAGTGTACTCCATATCTGAGCAAGCAACTAGAATCCTTTACAGTAACGCTGTAACATCCAAATCAACAACATCAAGCTGCCAAATCACCATTAAAATACAGAGTCTGGTCTCAGCAAGAGAGACATCATCTGGCTACTGTCAGAAAGGCTCCGGTTCTCAATTCGGGATAAGTTATTAATAGTTTTAGAGCATTGATTGGCCAATTAGCATGCTTTATAACATTAATATGTATCCATATATAAATTGAGAGTCGTTAAGCAGCGAGGCAACGCCTTATCATCTGTAAGTTCTGATTTTACTCTTCAGTGAATGACCCTGACGACATAACATTGTATTATTCAGACAATGCCCTACCTAATACAGTCTCAACAATCCAAACAGCACTTGACCACCTCATAGATTGGACACAACTATGGGGCCTTCGAGTCAGTACTACCAAAACCTGTTATCAGATTTTCACTAAAAATAGACTTGTTCATCTACCCAGCCTCACAATACACAACACTTCCATCCAATACGTACGAGAACATAAATACCTTGGCATGCACTTAGATTCACCCTTACTTACCTGGAAAGACGACGCAACCCCGACTTGCCATACTTAAAGCCCTCACTGGCACCACCTGGGGAGCACCCCATAAAATTTGCTCCATTTCTATACAACCTACATTCGCAGCCAACTAGACTATTGTTGCCGAGCATATGCGTCGTCTGCGCCTATTAACCTACAGAGCCTAGAGGTCATCCAAAACTATGCTATGTGACTTATATGTAGCATAATGCATTCCACTCCTATCCTCAGATTTTACAGGGAAACGGGCCTCACAAGCTTAGCCACCAGACGAGACATAATGTGTGGTAACTATCTCTCACTCTGTACCGCTGCACACCAGACACAACCATACAGATAAAAAATTAACCCAACAGTTAACCCACATAACCCGTTTCCCAACCAATCACTCGCAACCTTTCCTCACACGGGCTGCAAATAACTTCAATATAGTCCTCTCTCTACTCCAAAAATCTGAAACCCAAGTTACTGTTCCCCTCTATTCCACCTTGGCTTTATACAACTCCTAATACATCAATTCAACTCGAAGACAGCATTCCAAAGTTTGCACCAAACTCAGCCATAGCCTCAGTCTTTGTCTCAACAATGAAAAAATTGCTACCCAAATACCACAGTGATTTTTACAGATGGATCTTGCATCATCATGAACAACGTATCCTCAGTCACTAGCGCTGTATGGGTACCATACTATGTATGGGCATCTCATGCAGGGATGGTGGCTACCAAACCAACTATCTATTTTCACATGGAGTTGCACCCTAGCTGCCGTGGGGTGTGGATGTGTTGCCTGACCTTTCCAGTAGTTGGTGGTTGTTTGCCGAGTTGGTCAGCATGGGGGTGGGGGTGGGTGTGGGCGGTCCTCACTCTCCCTGCTATTGCCGCCTGGCTGGTGTTGACATGGCACGCTTGCGATGGGAGGCCTTCTTCACCTTGTTATGAGAGTGAACTCCATGGGCCTGGAGTTTACAGGCCGTGCTGGTTACCCTGCAGTAGGGCTTGTCATGTGTGACATGCTCCGTGTCCCGGTGGATGACGTCTATGGTATTGAGCTGGTAACTGCTCACCGAGTTATTGTCAAGTTAGTGGGACAGGAGGTGTACTGTGAGTTCCTCCAAAGATACGAGGGGTGTTCCTTGTCGCTGCCGAATGGTGACGGCTCTGTGACCATTATGGACTGTAGTGGTGCCCTGACGTATGAGAGTGTGCATAGGGCGCTCTTGGAGTTTCCCAAGGACCTACTCTGGCATTACTTCCAGCAGTTTGGCGCTGTCGTCAGTGTGCGGGTGAACATGCTATCCACAGGGAGGTATAAGGGTATGCATACAAACATTCGTACCCTAGGGATGTGCCTGAAGTCGGACATTCCTTCTTCAGTCCGGCTTCTGGGGTACTATGTCTGGGAATATTATGCCCAGCAACCCCGAACCTGTTTTGGTGTGGCCTCTTGGGGCATCAGGCTGCCAGGAGCTCTGAGGCTGAGGTCACTCCTGTCAATCTGTTCCGGGTGGAGGATTTTCCGCCGCTTCCTGTGGGGAAGGATTCCGTGGGTGAGGATGTGGACGTCTCGTTGGGTGATGCGGCTCCCCCTGTGTCGCCCGGCGATCCTCCGCATTTTGCGGCCTGTGACGGTGTCCCACCCCTATATTTCTTCCTTCCCAGCTTAGAAGAGTCATATCTCTGGAACCTAAGTATTCTCTGATGTTCAGGGAACATTTTCATGTGTGGGAAAGCGCGGAGCGTGGTTAAGCTGGCTGTAAAATGGCCAGCTAAGTTTAATAATGTAAGGGGCTTATGCCTTTTGGGACACAAGATGGTGTCGAGCCATCCTGTTTCCCGCCAAGACGTCGTGACATGCCTGGCACCTGATTGGCCAGGAAAGGACAAGTGCCAGAAGTGACCAATGACCAGAGCCCCCGGGCGGTGTGACGTCACGAGGTGGAGGGCTCTTGGGGCGGCTGGCGCCTGGGCGGGAGAGTACGTCACGAAGCCAGGATTGGCCGGATTAAAGAGCCAAGAGCATCAAGAGTCTGCAGCAGAGGGAACGTTGAGCTGGTGACGTCTGGGACGCCCTGAAAACCACGTTATACACATCAAGCGAGAAGCTACGGCCGGGCCAAATCTACTGGTAGTGAGGCGAGGGGAAGCTGTGCTGGATTGCAAGGTGCCGACAGTGCCAGTGAGAGTGGAGGACGACGACGGAGGTACCTGTCTCCAGTACCCCGTACAAGAGGAGGAGGAAGGCAGTACCTGTTGGGAGTGAGCACGGCGAGGACGCGATACTATGAGGACGACGGAGGAACTTGTGTGTGTGGGAACTGATCATCGGCAGACCAGAAGCCAGGACCAGGAACCTCAACATCCCTCAACAGAGGACAAGTCGGCTTCGTGGTTGGAATGAAATAAGGTAGATAATTGTCCCTCCCTTTACCCCTTTTGATCTAGGCAAGCTAGGGTATTTTATATATTGTGAACATTTCAACTCATCATTTTATTGTCTAAGTGACAGAGCGTTAGGCTAGGAGCCAAGCGCTCATGTAGGCTTGATGGTGGTGTGAACATAAACATGTTGATGCAGTGACGTTAGTGATCCTGGAGGTAGTAGCTGGTTTGCAAGGAGCCAGCAACGAACTTTGAAACACTCAGCTGATCATGCTGCCAGAGGCACGAGTTGTGTGCAGCGGCTCGAGGTGTGGACCCAGTCAGCTGACCGTGTTGCCAGAGACGTGTCATGAGTGTTGCCCACATTGACGATATCTACTTATAGACATTTCTTTATGCAATTTATATGTGTATATATGTTTTTTCTTCAGTAAACTTTTAAACTAAATGATGAGTTTAAGTGAGCCTCCATTCTCTGGGGCTATATTTATAAGAGATCATTTTATGACACCTTGCACTGCACGTGATATTGCATCCTTGTTTAAGATAACCAATATGACCACTGACGTGTTGCTGGGACACGAATATAAACACCCATCTGGTGACCTGAGTAGACCAGATATCCAAAAGTGCGTCCCAATGTCAGGACGGGCAGGTTCAGGTAAGTCATAGGAGGCTTGAACCACCCGACTTACTAGGGGTGTATAAGGCCAGCCCTTGGCTGACTCGGGAAGCCCAAGGGCGAGCAGTGGCGCCTGGTACTGAGGGGGTAAGACCCGTGGGACGACCCCAACCACAGGGAGGAACGGGTTGAACCTTGAAAGGCCCCTCCTTCGGGAGTTGCAGCGCCGTCGGATGATCTTCCTGCTCCTGTCGCTGTCCCAGCTGCTCCTGTGGGTCTTCTGGATGGTCTGTGCGAGTCATCGACGTTTTCATCTTCCTCGTCTCCTGCTGCTGCAGCTGGCCCTGCGCCCTTGCTAGATGTCACGGCTGTGCTGGGTGCTGGTGGGGGGGGGGCTGTGGAGCATTCTAATGTGTACAGCCCGGTTCCCCCTGTGGTTGAAGCTGCTGCCATTCTGCGATGGGCGTAGGTTCACCTGGCATGTGAAGTCCGTGGTTTTGGGTCCGCCTCCGGCACTGAAGATGTACTGCCAGAGCCCAAGCATTCCCGGCGTTCTACTGCCTGGGCTGATGTGGGGGATTTCAACGCCGGTGGGTCTTCGGGCAATGACGTGGTGATTTGTTGAGGGGGTGCTGGAGTTAATGCCTGATCCATGTACGGTTTATAGTATACCAGTTTCAGATAACATCATGTTTCTTTGGGAGGTGTATTGTGTTCGCTTTCCGGCGGTGGAATGGCCGGGATAAGTATAAGAAATTTGAGTAGTCTGTGTGCTTGGTGTGTTTTGTAGCCTATGGTATGTTGTGCTTTGTGTTGTGCTTGTTGTGCGCCCTTCAGGCCGATGTTGTTTGTTCATTCTCATGACCTAGTTGTATTGTATTTATTAGCATGCTTTGCATGTACATATCAAAATAAAAAAATAAAAAACATTTTCACAGCAGTATTTAAGCCTTATAATAAGCTCTCCAAATAATCACAACATTACCAGTTGGGATATATACAATCTGCAGTGACTTCAAGTATGCAATGCAAGCATTTACGTACTCTTCAACAACGTGCAAGGAGTTTGTTTACCTATGCCTTCAACCTCTTCATGAACATCGATTGAACGGTTATGACACCTCTATCCAATGGGTCCCAGCGCTTTGTTTTATACTCCATAATGAACTTGTAGATCAACTAGCAAAGCAATGCATAACACACCTTACATTACCCGTCATCCAATATCTCATGCTGCACGTAAAGGAGGCTTCAAAAATACCATCACCCAAGATTTTGCTTCAAAATGGAAAACGTCATACTCACCTTTGTACTATTTGTTCATTAAAAAGAAATGGGAAACTTGGAAACATGTTAGATATAAATGCAGAGAAATTGATGTAACGATGACCAGATTAAGGCTGGGACACACCAAACTGGCAGCACACAGCTCTAAGTACAGAACAGACAGTAACGAACTCTGCATCCTCTGTCAGGTGGCTGGAACAATCGAACACTCTCTCCTTCACTGCTTCCAACATCATAGTGCCAGAGTAACTTTCAAACAAGTATTTATCGCACTTAAAATACCCTTTACCATCGCGTCTTGTTATATACCTACTATATATGCCTCACCTGTGTCAGGAAAATACATGCTTTTTGGAAAAACCGCATCATCTGTTGGACGTAAGAGCAACACATGCTGTAATCTCTGAAAGATCTTCACTGATTTCTTTGAAATTTTGACACAACGTTCCATTCAAATATGCGCGTGTTCTTATATACTACTATATAGATGCCACCACTGTGACAGGTAAAAAACATGCGTTTTTGAAAAACTGCGCCATCTGTTATACATAAGACCAACACACTATACTAATTATGTTACCATTCCATATCAATGTTTCCAATATCATGGATAAATTGAATTTCATAGATTTTGATTTATTGTCATTTTGATTTAATTATTTTGTGTGACATTGCGTTGAAATTGAGCTGTGTTCTTTACCATACTGTCCATTTCGTGTGGCAAATTATAGCAAACAAAAGGATAGCTGAACTCTTATGCTTTATTAGGCTTGCAGCACAACTAAACTCAGCCGCGTGGAGACCACGTGACAAGGACAATTAAGAAAAACTGAAATGGAAATAATAAAATGCAAATTACAAACTAGATATTTATTTAAGGCAAAATCTAAAGAAAAGCTAAAATGGGATATCACTTCCTAGATCTTAACACTCCCTAACGTAGGCATGAGATGAACTACTTCCCAATACAAATCTATAGCAACTATACCACTTAATGCGACCAGCTGATGTTAGGCTGATCTCTTTGGAGAGGCGGGTGGATGACCTTCTCCAGTTGCTGACCAAGACCACACTGTCTCTCCCTTACTCCGCTTGCCTCACAGCTGGTCAGAGCTAGGGTATTCCTACACCAGGCTCACTAAGTTTACTAGCAGGGTTTAAGTTGAACAACTAATCTCTGTTGCACTGAACAACTCAGATAATTGAACTCTTTTAACTGAAGGTAATTGCACAGGCATCTTAGGGAAGGGCTATTTCCAATCACAAAATGGCTATTTGACCTTTGAGAATTACTACATGTGGAAGGCTTTGGTGACCCGTGAGTGTGGGGTAGTCAAGGTCACTCCGCGCCAAGGGCTAGTCCCGGCTAGTTACGTCACTGATGGTGATTTACTCAATATTCCAACAATTGAGGATACTCTTGATACTTTAAACAGGAATACTATCGAATACAATTTGAATGAAGACTTGAATTTCTCTGAATTATTGAATTCTGTAAAATAATTCATTATACGTTGCTTCAGACTAAAGCCAGCCATTGTGTGATCTCAACTGCTAATCCCAGGGGAGATACTCCGTGACGTCGGGTCAGGTCAACTACAACTTGTCTCTAACTTTTGTACACAGGCGTATCCCACTGTCTCCCATACAATTACTTATTTTAAAAAAACTTCAGTTGTTACAACCCCCCCCCTGCACAAGTAACTTAGTAAACCTTGTTCTTTTCCTCAAAATAACTAGGTTTAGTATCCAAACCCTCAATAAACTCAAACTCGTGCCTCAAACACAAGCTAACCTATCTAAGAAAAATGATAATCATCAGATTGATCAGCAACATCACAATAAACATGTTCAAATTCATCAATCTTCCGGCTGTCCTCTGACAGCAATTCTCCAACATCAGGAAACATACATCCTAGAATTAACTGACATAGCTAAATAAAATATCCTTCATCTGACAGCAAAGACTAGCTATTAAAATTCCTTGGCTCTTCACTAGCCAACCTCGTGTGTTCCAATGAGCCGGACACACACAATGCTCAACATTAAACATAAAAATATATCTACAGACTGAACTTTCAGTCATCCGGGAGTATACCACTGAACTCTACGAAGTTCACAACCGTGTACTTTCCACTCCCCAATCAATGTCAACCTTGACAATCTGAATAAAAACACACCTAGTTTTTATTACATATATCTAAAAATATTAAAAAAAAAAGATTCTACTATAACTATATCACAGGGTACAGCTGACTGCACAGCCAAGTGTCCGCACTCACTTTAAGAGTCTCAATGTTTTTATTGGTCCTCCTCTCCTGTGTCCACAAATTCTGAAAAAATAGCACAACATAATTTTCCATAACCGTTTGTTCTGGGCTCAGACAATCACACAGGAGGCTTTGATTTTAGTTACTGACCAAGTTATAGAGTGTGTATTTTCATATATCATTATACCAGAATAATATTTATTTCATATCTGTTTTTCAACATGTAAACAAAAGTATTTTTATTCTAAATCTGTTTTCAACATTTAAACCAAAAGTGTCCAGATCAGATTTGCTATATAAAGGTGTTCAGAGCCACTTTATCTTCTCACCAATTGTTCATATTGAGTAATTTAAAAATAATCGATGCTGATGGACGCTGAATGTAGTCGCTGACGATGATGGTGTCGATCTTGCTTCTTCCATAGATGTCGATACCTGGTCCTCTTGTACTCCCATCCGGTACTGTTGAATGACGACAGAGTGTAGTAGAGCGGAGCGCCAAGTGACAGCTGTAGAATACTGTCACTTCGACCATTGACCTGGCTCTCGACAGTCCACACGTCTTCATATCAATTACAGTTGAACCGGCAGTCTTAATGTTAAACTTGACGGCGCAGATAACCACAGCAGAACAGGACTGAATGTACCAACAGTATTTCGTAACAGT
The DNA here is from genome assembly GCA_020271785.1 of Procambarus virginalis. Taxonomy (NCBI): domain Eukaryota; kingdom Metazoa; phylum Arthropoda; class Malacostraca; order Decapoda; family Cambaridae; genus Procambarus; species Procambarus virginalis. The sequence continues at coordinate 5,218,116 of WNGS01003388.1, forward strand.
AGTGGTGTCAGTGGGTCATTGAGGCGGGTTGCTGGTTTGCAGAGCAGGTGAATCCCGTCTTCCATCATTGCTCACGTCGTCTCAGGTGTTTCTTGATGTCCCTAGGTTACTAGGTCGTAAACACCAACTGTGTATACCCTGGAGACCGGCCCGAGCTTCGGTAGGGGTCGGACGTGTGTGCGCGGCGCTCCGGCTGTGGGAGTGTTTCCATAATTGGCCGGTTGGGGGCAGGTGTGTCTGCCTGCCTGTGTTGACGTGGCGTTGACGATGGGGGTCCCCCTTCCACCTATACTGCGGGCTCAGTCTGTGGGATTTGAATTTTCCAGCCGGGCTGGGTACCCGGAGATGGCGCAAGTGTGTGAGATGCTGCATGTTCCTGTGCTTGACATTTACGGAGTCGAGCTGGTGACAGCTCGTCGAGTGATCGTGAAGTTCACTGAGGAGTTGGCTTATCGCGAATTTCTACGTCGTTACGAGGGGCGGACATTACCCCTGCCGGATGGTGGAGGCACGGTTTCTATCTCTGATAGGAGTGGTGCCCTCACATACGTTAGCGTGCATGGAGCTCCATTGGAGTTTCCGGAGGGCCTGCTAAGGCGGTACTTCGGCCGTTTTGGAGCGGTGGTTAGTGTACGGGTGAACGTGGTCACTTCAAGCACCCTGAAAGGTGTGAGGACGAACATTCGTACCCTGGGCATGAGGCTCCGGGAGGATATTCCGTCCTCTGTGCGCCTGATGGGGTACACAGTTCGCGTGTTTTACGCCCGACAGCCTCGGACGTGCTATCGTTGTGGGCTGTTGGGCCATCAGGCTGCTGCTTGTTCTGCGCCGGCCGTTGCTCCCGTGAACCTATTCAGTGAGGACGATTTTCCTCCGCTTCCTGTGGAGGAGGATTCTGTGGATGTAGACGCCTCTCCCGCCGCGGATATGCCCCCTGTGTCGCCTGGTGCGCCCTCTATGGTGGTGGATTCTCCTCCGGAGGTTGTGTCATCGCCTGGTGATCGTCCTGCTCCGCCTAGTGACTCTGGAGTTCTTCAGTCTACGACTCCCCCGTCTTCCTCTGATGCATCTGACCCTGTCCCTGCACCCTCGACGTTTGCTCCGGCTGTACTGGGTGCTGGGGTGGATTCGGCGCTTCCTTCTGTGTCTGGCCTGGTACCCCATGTGGTGGAGGATGCTGCAGTGTTGCGGCGTGCGTCGTTTCGGCCGGCTTGTGTTGAGCGTATGTCTGAGTCGGCCTCCGGCTCTGATGATCTGCGGCCCGAGCCTAAGCGTTCCCGGCGTGCGTCGCCTGCATGGGTAGACGTTGGTGATTTCGACGCATGTGAGTCTGCCGGCGACGGAGGGGTGGCTACAGTTGCGTTGCGTACTACGGTGACGGCGGAGGTACATTTGCCAGAGGATGAATGTGCCGGTATTTCGGCTTCCACTTCCGATCTCGTGTCTGTGGTTCCTGCTTCGGGAGCATCGCCTGCCTCGGATGGATCCGGTTCTTCGTGGGGGGTGGTGACCCCTGCTGACGTCCGTAGTGAGCGGGGTGGCCTGGTGATGCTGTTGAAAAAGACTGCTCGTTCTGGTGATTCTGTGATGACTGCATCGGTCCCTGTTTCATCGTCTGCGGTTTTGACGACTCTTCCATCTACGACATTTTCTTCAGTGTCCCCTGTGATCTCGGTGGAGGTATTGCCTTCTCGTCGCTTATCCCCTGCTCCTGTGCTTCCGGCGGCGCGACCGTCTCGTCAGCCCGCGTCCAATTCATCGGTGTCATCTGCTACGTCAGGGGGCGTGGCGCGCGCTCCCAAGCCTCGTTATGCGACTTGTCCTTTTGAACTTCGGGACTGGCCGCTTCCGCCTGATCTGGTGGTTCCGGAGTTTATGTCGGGCCCGCGGGCGCTGGGGGGTAAGCCCCCCACCATGCAGGAGTATATGATTTGGGAGGTCTATAAAGGAAATATCCTCATAAGAAGTTCCCTGAAAAGTATCTCCCTGGTCAGTTTTGTCCTGGGGAAATTCCGCAAGACCGAGTGATTGATATGTAATGTTTTGTGTTTTGTGGTTTGTGTGTATGTTTGTGTGGTGCTGAGTGCCCTTCAGGCTGTTGGAGGGGCTCGGTCTGGTGTATGCTTTTGTCATGTATTCCTTTCTTATTTATTTGTTCTTATTATTGTTCTTTTTACGTTTTATGTTGGTGCCTCTCCGTGTGTTTTTGCGGTGCTGGTAGCCTTGTTCTGTTTATTACATGTTTTGGTATCGATTCTGGTTTTGTTTTCAGCTATGTGCGGCTCTATTGTTGTCCTTTGTTTCTATTTATTGTTGTAGTTGGTTCTGTAATTGTTATTATTATTTTTGTGCTTATTGTAATATGTTTTGTACTTATTGTAATATGTTTTGTACTTATTGTTATTGTGTGATCGGCCCTTCCGGCCGGCGTATATGTCCTTTCTGTTTTGGCACGTTCTGTTGTTTGTGTTGTATTGTTTATTGTACTTATAAGCATGCTTGCATGTAAAAATAAAAATAAAAAAAAAAAACAAACTGTGTATGACCCTCGTACGCTGACTTAGGCCAAAGGGGGAATTTTGCCATCTTCTATAGCGAGTCCCGGAACTCTGTCAAAAATTCTAAGCTCAATTTATTTCTTAACACGAACGTTTATAAATCGTCCATGGCAGTTGCTCATGTTATGGTGCGAGGGAAG
>WNGS01003388.1:5233840-5254469 GCA_020271785.1 Procambarus virginalis
ACTTCACGCTATTCTGAGGTCTCACCCCTCACTGTAACTCTCTGCTTCCTGTTGCTTAGGTACTCCCTTATCCACTGAAGAGCCCTACCGTTACTCCTGCCAGTTTCTCCAGGTTATATTAACCTTTTATGGGGTACTGTGTCAAAGGCTTTCCACAGTCCAAAAAATGCAGTCCGCCCATCCTTCTCTTTCTTGCTTAATTTTTTCACCTGATCGTAGAATTCTATCAAGCCTGTAAGGCAAATTTACCCTCTCTGAACCCATGTTTGATGGGTTTCACGAAGTCTCTTCTCTTCAGATGTGTTACTAGTTTTTTCTCTCACATCTTCTCCATCACCTTGCATGGTATACAAGTTAAGGGACACTGGCCTGTAGTTCAGTGCCTCTTGTCTGTCACCCTTTTTGTATATTGGTACTACATTAGCAGACTTCCATATTCTGGTAGGTCTCCCGTTTCCAGTGACGTACTGTACACTATAGAGAGTGGCAAGCAAAGTGCTCCTGCACACTCTTTCAATACCCGGATGAGATTCGTCTGGCAAAACAGCTTTTCTCACATCCAGCTCCAATAGGTGCTTTTGACCTCATCTCTTGTAATTTCGAGCCTATCCAAGGTCACCTGGTTTGCTGCCACCTCTCCCAGCGCCGTGACATCTCCCTGTTCTATTGTAAAGACCTCCTGGAACCTTTTGTTGAGTTCTTCTCACACACTCTTTGTCATTCTCTTTGTACCTGTCCTCACCCACCCCAAGTTTCATCACCTGTTCCTTCACTGTTGTCTTCCCTGATGTGTGACTGTGTAGTAGCTTTGGGTCGGTCTTGGCTTTATTAGCTATATCATTTTCATACCTTTTCTCAGCTGCTCTTCTCACACTAACATACTCGTTCCTGTTTCTCTGTTATCTCTCTCTACTTTCTGGTGTTCTGTTATTACGGAAGTCCTCCTCATGCCCTTTTGTTCAGCTCCTTTGTTTTCATACATTCCCTATTAAAACCACGTATTCTTCCTTTGCTTCTCTGTTTTTTCCTGTCGGCTGGGACAAACCTGCTTACAGCCTCCTGACATTTTTGGGTGACATAGTCCATCATGTCTTGTACGGACTTGGTTCCGAGTTCTGTGTCCCAATGTATATCCCATAGGAATTTATTCATCTCCTCATAGTTTCCCTTTCGGTACGCCCCCTTTGTTCCCGTTCTTTTTTGGGGTGATAATTCCTAGCTCAACAGGTACTCAAAGCTCAATACCTATGATAACTCATTCCCAGTGGGTCTTCCAACTTAATTTCCCTTATATCCAACTCATTTAGGTAAATATCAGATCAAGCAAGGCTGGTTTCATCCCCTCCTCTCATTCTTGTCGGTCCCTTGACGTGTTGACTTAGAAAGTTTCTTGTTGCTACATCCAGCAGCTTAGCTCTCCATGTGTCTGAGCCTCCATGTGTGTCTCTGTTCCCCCAATCTATCTTCCCATGGTTGAAGTCTCCCATGATTATAGTCTGGATCCATTCCTGCTAGCCACAGAAGCTGTCTCTCCTATAATATTGATGGTGGCCAATTTGTTTCTATCATATTCCTGTCGGGTCTTCTGTCATTCGGTGGGGGGTTATATATGACTACTACTATAATTTTCTGTCCTCCAGTTGCTATGGTGTCTGATATGTAGTCACTGAAACCTTCACAGTTCTGAATTACCATCTCTTCGAAACTCCAACCTTCTCTTAGTAGCAAAGCTACCACCTCCTCCTCTCCCTTCTCTCTATTTCCTCCTACTACATAGCCCTGTGGAAACACTGCGATTGTTATGATTTTCTTTAGCTTTGTTTCTCTTAAACAGAGAAGTGTATCGACACCTCGATATGTATGAGGGATTGCTTGATTTGTGTAGAGCGTGAAAGATGCAGAGTAAGGTGAGAAATTGATCTTTTTTTCTTGTTGGAGATATTTTATATGACAATAATGCAATCCTTCCAGGTAGTGAGGAGACAGTAGGATGAGGGTCACAAATTGAGCAACAGCCTAGTTCAGTTTAGTTGATAAAAACATGAGACGAGATTAGTGTTGCCGGTTTATAGCAGCCTAGTGTACAGTATTGTAACATGATACGTATATTTTTCTCTTTTTATTTTATGTATTGTGATGTAATAAATGCCTGTCTGTATGACAAATGATTTTACTCTTGTCCTGGTGAGGATTCCTAGGTAGAGATAGAGAGAAGAGAAAAGCGTGTGCAGATAGGCTTACAGCGAAAAATAGTACAGTAAAGGGGAATTAGATCAGCCCAGAACAAGGAGAGTGTGGGGAAGTCACGGCGGCTCGAGAGGGTGTGTATTCATGACCAATAGGCCAGGTTGGAGCCGCTCTCCAAATAAAGGTGACGTTAAACCCCTCTCCGCCTATACAGCAATTACAAGGTGATCTCCCAACTCACTGTATGCACTCCTGTGTCCATTGCCAAGTGACTGACTACAGCTGCAGTGTGATTGTCGTTATCGATCATATTTTATCAGGGATTGGTTGGGGTCACTGTTCGCCAGCAAATAAAGTAAAGTTCAGTATCAAGTTTATAAAACCCCAAACCCGTGATAGTATTCATTTGCTTGTTAGTTTCTATTTGTATATGTTTTTTGCTTGCATTTATGTTAATTTCTGAGACTGTATGTGTGAGACTGCAACAGGAGGCAGGTTTTCTTCAATATATATTTATGAACGAACGTTTATGCAATCGCACTTACGTGTACATATTTATGGTAGCAGGTTTAGTGTGATACATTCTTTGAATACATCATGAGCCTTCCATGGATTGTACATCACGTGTTTATCTCCTTCTTGCAAAAGCAAAAGCTTTTATTTTGACAATTTATGCCAAACCGACAAAGTGAGCCGTAAACCGTAATTTGAATAGGAATCATTCTTAACAGTGACAATTCCACGAAAAGACTGTGTTTACAGTCGTAGCAATTTGCATACTAATGAAATTTTGCTAATATTACAAGCTGATTGATACGATTTAATACTTTTTATGTTGCTATTATTGCCAGGGGCTGTTCTCACCCTCAGTAAATATCTGTAATGTTCATTTTCATAATTACTAACGCAGAATATATTTTCCTCGCCATATTTTTGCCAGCCTTAAATAACCCACGTAATAGGAGGAAATAACATTAAGTCATCTACATAATTAACTCTGGAGCAGCACAGCTTGCCGGGAACCTTTGCTCCATCCCACCTCCAGTAAGAGGATTCACGGAGGAAAAAAACAAAAATATGAAGCTGAGTCTTCCTTGTTTACCAAGCCATAGATGTCGAGAGGAAGATCTCCCATGTGTGAGGCTGGTCTCTCATGTGTGTGAGGCTGGTCTCTCATGTGTGTGAGGCTGGTCTCTCATGTGTGTGAGGCTGGTCTCTCATGTGTGTGAGGCTGGTCTCTCATGTGTGTGAGGCTGGTCTCTCATGTGTGTGAGGCTGGTCTCTCATGTGTGTGAGGCTGGTCTCTCATGTGTGCGAGGCTAATCTCTCATGTGTGTGAGGCTGGTCTCTCATGTGTGTGAGGCTGGTCTCTCATGTGTGTGAGGCTGGTCTCTCATGTGTGTGAGGCTGGTCTCTCGTGTGTGAGGCTGGTCTCTCATGAGTGTGAGGCTGGTCTCTCATGTGTGTGAGGCTGGTCTCTCATGTGTGTGAGGCTGGTCTCTCATGTGTGTGAGGCTGGTCTCTCATGTGTGTGAGGCTCGTCTCATGTGTGTGAGGCTGGTCTCCCATGTGTGTGAGGCTGGTCTCTCATGTGTGTGAGGCTGGTCTCTCATGTGTGTGAGGCTGATCTCATGTGTGTGAGGCTGGTCTCCCATGTGTGAGGCTGGTCTCCCATGTGTGATGCTGGTCTCCCATGTGTTGAGAGGAAACTTCCACATGTGTCGAGATTAAGCTCTCACATGTCATAATAGGCAGCACTCATGTCTTAGATCGTCGTATATCGTGGGCATTTTTAGTGTTCAAAGAGCACATATTTCATATACCAAGCATCACAGATTGGATTTCAATGAACACCGTCTCCATCGTATTTTCTTGCTTCTCTGTGAAATAATCCTTTGTGTTCTAAGAGGCACTTCTGAAATCTCAAGTGCACTTCTCTCGAGTGCTTCCATGAGCTAAGGGTCACCACTTCCTTGAGTCAAGACCCACCTCTCTTCCGAGTCAAGGGTAACCACATTTCACAATTAAGTGGCACAGCTTGTGACACATCTTCCTCTAAGGAAAGGACGTGTGTCTCATGTTTCAAGGGACACATTCTTTCTTTCGTAAAGAAACACTGATCTGCGTTTCAATGAACTCTGCTTGTGTTCGCCACGGGGTTATCATGTGTCTTGAGCTCCTTGCTACTTATGTGAGTGGATATTTAAATCTGCACATTAAATATTGTTGTAACTTATCTATCAAAATAACATTTTCTCTCGTGAATGTGAATTTATATTTACTGTTTTGTCTTCTTTTTTTTCTGTTTATATATTTTAAATTGCGTTTGTATCACCTTTGTTATAATCCTTTTATCCATTTAAACATTTAAATCATATTGCCACCCTATTTTTCATCTTTGCAGAGGAGCCGTTCTTAAACTTGTATGGTCCCATGCTTCCCGTTTCACTATATATCGGAATGCTATTGCCTCTTTTTTCCAAGCCTGACTGACTATAAAGATCTACTCCAAACAATATTCATAATTTTGGTAATCTTCAATTTGTCTATATTTGTACATTTATATTTAGTTGAAATATTTTTACAATGGAGTTTTACACATTTATTTGTAGTAATAAATGTTGAGGGATATTAAAAGTTGATTAAAAATTTTATTTATAATCATAACTAATTACTTAACAAACAAAAACTGAAGCACACTTAATAAACAAAATGTTCACCAGAATGTCAGGGTGTAGTAAATCCGTTTATTCAGATGATGTTACACACAATGAGAAACCTGTGATTGTTTATCTTAGCTAATTCTTGGTTACGCGAAGGAGTGCTTGTAAGGGCACATCGCAAGTCATTGTCACTCTCTAACCTAGTTTGATGTTTTTCTCTCACTTGTAACATAGATGAAAAGCCTGACACTCAAAAATATGTTGACATAAAGGAAAGCAATGCACGGATAGAGCTTTCTGTCTATTTTGGGTATCAATCGCACATCGAGGACGAACACTGCGGGAGATTTCTCATCGAACATCTCTCTTGCTAGGGAGTCTGTCTTCAAATCCAAAAATTCATCTTGAGAATCATCGGGAATTGTTTTAACTGATAATTTGAATGGATTTCGCGCTAAACCTAACAACTCATTAATGAGTTCAGGACAATATTGGCCAATTTCATTTCCCAGTGCTGTCGGATGCTGCAAAAGTTTACTATTTGGCAAATCCTGGAAGCAATTGCTTATGATTCCAGGATTCAAGCTATAACAACAGATAATATTTTCTCAAACATTATATTTTTAATCTTGACATTTATCATCCAATTTTCCAGCTTGCTCATGAAAGCTTTCAATGAATCAAGGAACATAATGATGCTTATATTCCTTCCTTCCTTCCTTCCTTCCTTCCCTCTGATGGTTCAGTTTATTCAGCTCCTCAAAAGTGTCAACAGAAAACGCTTGGCACTAGAACCATTCTTCTTCATTCAACCAAACAAAAAATTTCATCTTACCCTGAATTTCAAAATCTAATTAGAACTCATCTCACTCATTTCCTCTTGAAAACCATCGAAAATTTGTGAGGTAAGATAGAGGCAAATGATGGCCTGCATCCGTGTCAACAAGTAACCGCTTGAAACTTTGAGAGTTGAAAATTCATCTTTTGATAAGTTTCACAATTTGAACTGTCTGATTCAAACTCTTCCCCAGTGCAGCTTGAAATGTTTTTTGAGATGAATCATATTAATGAATGACTTTCAATTTTGAAAATGAATATAGCTGGTGTTCCATCTATACGGCAATCACAGACATTATTCGACAAAATTATTTTTGATCCATGTAATGAATCCTTTTCCAAAGTTTATGATGCCTTTGTAATTGTTTAAAAAAGTGAACAAAAGAGAAACTCTTCTGTAAATGAGCTTAAGTGAAAGTATCTTGCGAACACAAGCAAATGAGAGCACGATGCCATTTAAGTCGATTCATGAAGTTGAATTGAAGAATAGGCCAAATGCTGCAGACTTGATTTACACTCTGTTCTTGTAGACTACAAGCCAGTGCATGGGGGGAGCATTGTATGAAACCCCTGATTAGGCCTTCAGTGGAAGCCTCAGGAAACCTTGAAAATTCAGTTGAATCTCTGGTTACAATACTTTTGACCATGTCGTGGTTTAGTTGTCTAAGGCGTGTGCTTGGTAGTAACCAGTGCATAGGCTCGAATCCTCCTCATGGCTCCTACTGATTTTCTCATTGATGCATCACGTTAATTGGATTTCTTTGTGCATTAAACTGATATCATTATAATCTTTTTTAGTCTTAGCGTCAACTGCTCAAGCCACCAAGCAATTTTTCTCAGCTTTCTGCTGTTTTGACCATCAGTCACACTTACCTGGCAGATGTCAAATTTTACTCCTTGAATACTTATCCATAACATGAGATAAAAACTCACAACGGAGATAAAAACTCACAACAGAGATAATAAGTAACAAATGTGCCTAACAGTAACAACTGTACTAACAGAGATAACAAGAGATAACAACTTATCCATAATAAGAGATAACAACTTATCCATAATCAGAGATAACAACTTATCCATAGTAAGAGATAACAACTTATCCACTGTATTCAAACTCCTTGTGAATGATTTAACACAGGCATGTTAAAACTCGACTATTTTTTTAGTGTCGGAAACAGTTGCATGAATATGGTAGAAGATTGAAGCGAAATGGATGAGGACACAAGACATTACAAAAGCAAAGTTTTGGAGAAAATATAGAAAAATTGCGACGAAAGATTAAGGAAATTCAAGGAAAAACCACAGAAGCAAGAAGGTGAAGCAATTTGAATTACATAATAATTCACAGTGAGAGTGAAGGAAGATTTAGACAGGAAGTATAAGAAATAAATATAAATGACGTGAAAAAGAAACATAGAGGAAAAACTGGAACATGGTTCAAAACAAATGATATTTATGAAATTTTTAACAAAAATTTAAATCAATATTAGAATCTAAAGAAATGAACAAAAAACTGGAGAATTTGCGCGAAATAAAAGCAAACATTTTGGAGCAGGTTGTGTTAGAGGGGTTGTGGAAGGCATGATGATAAAAAAAATTACTGCAAACATATGATAAATTTATAGGCTATTAAGCCCAGAGGAATAGAGAGTCGTGTGAAGTATAAATAGATGGTGATTGGAATAAATTAGACAATATACTAGAGCAGTTGAATAATATGGAACAATTAAATATGTACATCTTTTGCAACAAGTAGCATCACCCTTATGCGTCAAATTAAATCGATTGCCTCTAACCCAAAACACAATTATTTACAAATTTATTGTGTTAATAGGATATTTTTTCTTATACGTGGTATTTCATGCTTGAATCAAACAATGCTTTCTTCAGTCAAATATTATATATCTGAACAAATCCGCATGGGCCGTGAAGAGGGTTCGAACCTACGCACGGGACGTTTCCAGCTGCGCCTTAGTCAACCATGACACGACATAGTAAAAGAATTGCAACCTGGAGTGCTGCTGCCCTCACTAGAATCCCGAAGCTTCTCCGAAGCCCAATCTGGGTCTCACACAGTTCCCCCCATGCACCCGGGATCTATCAACAAGCTGTTCAACCTCTTCACCCTAACGTCAATACACACAGAAATCACAATAGCGTGATATATCAAAGGAACAAATTCACAAGGACCGCGATGAGGGTTCGAACCTATGCATGGGATGTTCCCAGCTGCACATTGATCAACTGTGACACGACTGGGCTTCGGAGAAGCTTCGGGATACTAGTGAGGGCAGTAGCACTCCAGGTTGCAATTCTTTTTACTATGTCGTGGACTAAGGTGCAGCTGGGAGTATCCCGTGGGTAGGATCGAACCCACGTCATGGCCCTTGTGGATTTGTTCATTTGATATATCACGCTATTGTGATTTATGTGTGTATTTTATATCTAGTGCAACCGTGAACCATATTTTGTCTTTAATAAAAAAGAAAAACGTATTTTGCAACTTTATAAAGCTTTACTTGAAGGAAAACGTCAATCAATATACTTTATTTTTTTCAATTTTATATACGACCGCGATCAAAACAGTCTTCATTTGTTTTAACCCTAAAATGAATGTTAGTTTTGAATATGTTTATCATATTTGCACAGATTGTACATCAGAAAAGGCTCTCCAATTTTATTAATCAATATTATAATGTCAATATTTATTTTAATTTTAAAATAATTTTTCCAAAATCAATAAACATTTAGCGAATATATGTAACAAAACAATTTGAAAGTCAATAGTTTGACTTTACAAAGAAATTCAACAAGTGCTTGAATTTCAAATGCATTTGAGATTTTTGTAAAAATATGAAAACAAGTTATTACAAAAATATAAAATTATCTAATATTAAAACAAAAAAATACTTAAAATGCTCATATGCTTCCCTCACTAACACAAACTGGAAGCCTGTATACAAATTAAAACCAAAACTGATGCCCTGCATCTCTCATAAAACCTCATTATGATGCTTGTCTCCCTCATTAAAACGGAAACTGCTTGTCTGCATCCCTTATTACTAAACCTGCTGGCCTGCTTCCCTCACTGTAACAACCTGCTGGCCTGCTTCCCTCACTGTAACAACCTGCTGGCCTGCTTCCCTCACTGTAACAACCTGCTGGCCTGCTTCCCTCACTGTAACAACCTGCTGGCCTGCTTCCCTCACTGTAACAACCTGCTGGCCTGCTTCCCTCACTGTAACAACCTGCTGGCCTGCTTCCCTCACTGTAACAACCTGCTGGCCTGCTTCCCTCACTGTAACAACCTGCTGGCCTGCTTCCCTCTCAGTAACAACCTGCTGGCCTGCTTCCTTCACTGTAACAACCTGCTGGCCTGCTTCCCTCACTGTAACAACCTGCTGGCCTGCTTACCTCTCAGTAACAACCAGCTGGCCTCTTTCCCTCTCAGAAAAACCAGCTGGCCTGCTTCCCTCTCATTAACAACCTGCTGGCCTGCTTCCCTCTCAGTAACAACCTGCTGGCCTGCTTCTCTCTCAGTAACAACCTGCAGGCCAGCTTCCCTCTCAGCAAAAACCTGCTGGAATGCTTCTCTCTCAGTAACAACCTGCTTGCCTGCTTCCTTCTCAGTAACCACCTTCTGGCCTTCTTCCCTCTCAGTGACAAACTGCTGGCCTGCTTCCCTCACTGTAACATCCTGCTGGCCTGCTTCCCTCACTGTAACAGCTGTTGGCCTGCTTCCCTCAATGTAACACCTGTTGGCCTCCTTCCCTCACTGTAACAACTTTCTGGCCTGCTTCCCTCTCATTAAGAAACTGCTGGCCTGCTTCCCTCACTGTAAAAAACTGCTGGCCTGCTTCCCTCTCAGTAACAACCTGCTTGCCTGCTTCCCTCACTGTAACACCTGTTGGCCTGCTTCCCTCACTGTAACAACCTGCTGGCCTGCTTCCCTCACTGAAACAACCTGCTGGCCTGCATCCGTCTCAGTAACAACCTGCTGGTCTGCTTACCTCACTGAAACAACCTGCTGGTCTGCTTCCCTCACTGAAACAACCTGCTGGCCTGCTTCCCTCACTGAAACAACCTGCTGGCCTGCTTCCCTCACTGAAACAACCTGCTGGCCTGCATCCGTCTCAGTAACAACCTGCTGGTCTGCTTACCTCACTGAAACAACCTGCTGGTTTGCTTCCCTCACTGTAACAACCTGCTGGCCTGCTTCTCTCTCAGTAACAACCTGCTGGCCTGCTTCCCTCTCAGTAACAACCTGCTGGCCTGCTTCTCTCTCAGTAATAACCTGCAGGCCTGCTTCCCTCTCAGTAACAACCTGCTGGCCTGCTTCCTTCTCAATAACAAACTGCTGGCCTGCTTCCCTCACTGTAACAAGCTGCTGCCCTGCATCACTCACTGTAACAACCTGCTGGCCTGCTTCCCTCACTGTAACAACCTTCTGGCCTGCATCCGTCTCGGTAACAACCTGCTGGTCTGCTTACCTCTCAGTAACAACCTGCTGGCCTGCTTCCCTCTCAGTAACAACCTGCTGGCCTGCTTTCCTCTCAGTAACAACCTGCTGGCCTGCTTCTCTCACTGAAACAAACTGCTGGCCTGCTTCCCTCTCAGTAACAACCTTCTGGCCTGCTTCCCTCTCAGTAGCAACCTTCTGGCCTGCTTCCCTCTCAGTAACAACCTGCTGGCCTGCTTCTCTCTCAGTAACAACCTGCTGGCCTGCTTTCCTCTCAGTAGCAACCTTCTGGCCTGCTTCCCTCTCAGTAACAACCTGCTGGCCTGCTTCTCTCTCAGTAACAACCTGCTGGCCTGCTTCCCTCTCAGTAACAACCTGCTGGCCTGCTTCCCTCTCAGTAATAACCTGCTGGCCTGCTTCTCTCTCAGTAACAACCTGATGGCCTGCTTTCCTGATTGTAACAACCTGCTGGCCTGCTTCTCTCAATGTAACAAAGTGCTGGCCTGCTTTCCTCTCAGTAACAACCTGCTGGCGTGCTTCCCTCACTGTCACAACCTGCTGGCCTGCTTAACTCATTGTAACAAACTTCTGGCCTGCTTCCCTCTCAGTAACAACCTTCTGGCCTGCTTCCCTCTCAGTAACAACCTGCTGGCCTGCTTCTCTCTCAGTAACAACCTGCTGGCCTGCTTCCCTCTCAGTAGCAACCTTCTGGCCTGCTTCCCTCTCAGTAACAACCTGCTGGCCTGCTTCTCTCTCAGTAACAACCTGCTGGCCTGCTTCCCTCTCAGTAACAACCTGCTGGCCTGCTTCCTTCTCAGTAACAATCTGCAGGCCTGTTTCCCTCACTGTAACATCCTGCTGGCCTGCATCCCTCACTGTAACAACCTGCTGGCCTGCATCCCTCTCTGTAACACATGTTGGCCTGCTTCCTTCACTGTAACAACCTGCTGGCCTGCTTCCCTCACTGTAACAACCTGCTGGCCTGCATCCCTCACTGTAACACCTGTTGGCCTGCTTCCCTCACTGTAACAACCTGCGGGCGTGCATCCCTCACTGTAACACCTGTTGGCCTGCTTCCCTCACTGTAACAACCTGCTGGCCTGCTTACCTCTCAGTAAAAACCTGCTGGTCTGCTTCCCTCACTGTAACAACCTGCTGGCCTGCATCCCTCACTGTAATACCTGTTGGCCTGCTTCCCTCACTGTAACATCCTGCGGGCCTGCATCCCTCACTGTAACAACCTGCTGGCCTGCATCCCTCTCTGTAACACATGTTGGCCTGCTTCCTTCACTGTAACAACCTGCTGGCCTGCTTCCCTCACTGTAACAACCTGCTGGCCTGCATCCCTCACTGTAACACCTGTTGGCCTGCTTCCCTCACTGTAACAACCTGCGGGCGTGCATCCCTCACTGTAACACCTGTTGGCCTGCTTCCCTCTCAGTAACAACCTGCTGGTCTGCTTCCCTCACTGAAACAACCTGCTTGCCTGCTTCCCTCATTGAAACAAACTGCTGGCCTGCTTCCCTCACTGTAACATCCTGCTGACCTGCATCCCCACTGTAACAACTGCTGGCCTGCTTCCCTCACTGTAACAACCTGCTGGCCTGCTTCCCTCATTGAAACAACCTGCTGCCCTGCATCCCTCACTGTAACAACCTGCTGGCCTGCATCCCTCACTGTAACAACCTGCTGGCCTGCTTCTCTCTCAGTAACAACCTGCTGGCCTGCTTCCCTCTCAATAACAACCTGCTGGCCTGCTTCCCTCACTGTAACACCTGTTGGCCTGCTTCGCTCACTCTAACAACCTGTTGGCCTGCTTCCCTCACTGTAACAACCTGCTGGCCTGCTTCCCTCTCAGTAACAACCTTCTGGCCTGCTTCCCTCTCAGTAACAACCTGATGACCTGCTTCCCTCTCAGTAACAACCTGCTGGCCTGCTTCATTCTCAGTAACAACCTGCTGGCCTGCTTCTCTCTCAGTATCAACCTGCTGGCCTGCTTCTCTCTTAGTAACAACCTGCTGGCCTGCTTCCCTCTCAGTAACAACCTGCTGGCCTGCTTCTCTCTCAGTATCAACCTGCTGGCCTGCTTCCCTCTCAGTAACAACCTTCTGGCCTGCTTCCCTCTCAGTAACAACCTTCTGGCCTGCTTTCCTCTCAGTAACATCCTGATGACCTGCTTCCCTCTCAGTAACAACTTGCTGGCCTGCTTCCCTCTCAGTAACAACCTGCTGGCCTGCTTCTCTCACTGAAACAAACTGCTGGCCTGCTTCCCTCACTGAAACAAAATGCCGGTCTGCTTCCCTCTCAGTAACAACCTTCTGGCCTGCTTCCCTCACTGTAACAATCTGCTGGCCTGCATCCCTCAATGTAACAACCTGTTGGCCTGCTTCCCTCACTCTAACACCTGCTGGCCTGCTTCCCTTTCAGTAACATCCTGCTGGCCTGCTTCCCTCATTGTAACAAACTGCTGGCCTGCTTCCCTCACTGTAACAACCTGCTTCCCTCTCAGTAACAACCTGCTGGCCGGCTTCCCTCTCAGTAACAACTTGCTGGCCTGCTTCCCTCTCAGTAACAACCTGCTGGCCTGCTTCCCTCTCCGTAACAACCTGCTGGCCTTCTTCCCTCACTGTAGCAACTTGCTGGCCTTCTTCCCTCATTGTAACAAACTGCTGGCCTGCTTCCCTCACTGTAACAACCTGCTGGCCTGCTTCCCTCTCCGTAACAACCTGCTGGCCTGCTGGCCTGCTTTCCTCTCCGTAACAACCTGCTGGCCTGGTTGTATTAGAGTGAGAGGAAGTTCCATATGCGACGAGCTAATATAAATAAAAAAGTCGATAAATTCTCTGAATAAATAAGTAAAATACTTTCTGATAGGTCATACGTGTACCTTAAATGATTGAAAAATACATCACAGTGAATATTCATTAAATATTTATGAGGAAAGAAAATAATATATGCAATGTTCAGTGTCAACATTTGTCCTCTTGTGATGGCCAGCGCCAGGGATATACTCGTGGTGGCCAGGGATATACTCGTGGTGGCCAGTGATATACTCGTGGTGGCCAGGGCCAGTGATATACACGTGGTGGTCATGGCCAGTGATATACTCGTGGTTGCCAGGGCCAGTGATATACTCCTGGTGGCCAGGGATATACGCGTGGTGGCCAGGGATATACTAGTGGTGGCCAGGGCCAGGGATATACTCGTGGTGGCCAGGGATATACTCGTGGTGGCCAGAGATATACTAGTGGTGGCCAGGGCCAGGGATATACTCGTGGTAGCCAGGGCCAGGGATATACTCGTGGTGGCCAGGGCCAGGGATTTACTCGTGGTGGCCAGGGCCAGGGATATACTCGTGGTGGCCAAAGATATACTCGTGGTGGCCAGAGATATACTAGTGGTGGCCAGGGCCAGGGATATACTCGTGGTGGCCAGGGCCAGGGATATACTCGTGGTGGCCAGGGCCAGGGATATACTCGTGGTGGCCAGGGCCAGGGATATACTCGTGGTGGCCAGGGTTATACTCGTGGTGGCCAGGGCCAGGGATATACTCGTGGTGGCCAGGGATATACTCGTGGTGGCCAGGGTTATACTCGTGGTGGCCAGGGCCAGGGATATACTTGTGGTGGCCAGGGCCAGGGATATACTCGTGGTGGCCAGGGCCAGGGATATACTCGTGGTGGCCAGGGCCAGGGATATACTCGTGGTGGCCAGGGCCAGTGATATACTCGTGGTGGCCAGGGTTACACTCGTGGTGGCCAGGGCCAGGGATATACTCGTGGTGGCCAGGGATATACTCGTGGTGGCCAGGGTTATACTCGTGGTGGCCAGGGCCAGGGATATACTTGTGGTGGCCAGGGCCAGGGATATACTCGTGGTGGCCAGGGCCAGGGATATACTCGTGGTGGCCAGGGCCAGGGATATACTCGTGGTGGCCAGGGCCAGTGATATACTCGTGGTGGCCAGGGTTATACTCGTGGTGGCCAGGGCCAGGGATATACTCGTGGTGGCCAGGGTTATACTCGTGGTGGCCAGGGCCATGGATATACTCGTGGTGGCCAGGGCCAGGGATATACTCGTGGTGGCCAGGGCCAGGGATATACTCGTGGTGGCCAGGGCCATGGATATACTCGTGGTGGCCAGGGCCAGGGATATACTCGTGGTGGCCAGGGCCAGGGATATACTCGTGGTGGCCAGGGTTATACTCGTGGTGGCCAGGGCCAGGGATATACTCGTGGTGGCCAGGGCCATGGATATACTCGTGGTGGCCAGGGCCATGGATATACTCGTGGTGGCCAGGGCCAGGGATATACTCGTGGTGGCCAGGGCCAGGGATATACTCGTGGTGGCCATGGAAAGGGATATAATCGTAGTGGTCAGAGATATACTCGTGGTGGCCATGGCGAGAGATATACTCGTGGTGGAAAGGGCCAGCGATATACTAATGATGGCCAATGATATACTCTTGGTGGCCATGACCAGGGATATACTCATAGTGGCCATGGCCAGGAATATACACGTGGAAGCCAGGGCCAGGGATATACTCGTGGAGGCCAGGGATATACTCGTGGAGGCCAGGGATATACTTGTGGTGGCCAGGGATATACTCGTTGCTGTTTGCCTGGAGACTAAATTTCCCATTATTCGTGTGAGAAGTTTGCGTCAGTCTGTTTCTTAGTAACAGACAATTAATCTGGTGTCAACAAAATAGAAAATTAAATGTTATTGTCGTTAGAGACTAGAAACTGTAAAATAAGTTGCTTCTAAGCATATCATTGTTAATACATATTTAGGAAGAACAATGCCAGTGTGTGTGTAATATCTTATAATGCAATATAGACACGCAAAAATATACATTAACCTGAGGTCACACTAATACTAACACTAAAATATTTCTGTAAGCTATAACAAAATATTTAGCATACGCTGGACATATAGCATATGCCCAGCTATAATGACACAGTCGAAGGAAGACAGCAATGTTTTCCAAGATAGCACTTTTTGGAAAACAAATTTTGTGCCATACCATAAGCAATAGTGGCCACACTTTGGCAACACAGACAAAGACAGTATATAAGAAGAGTTGGGTAACAACGACAACACACATGACAACTGGGGGGTTGTCCTTGACACCCAGTAAACAAGGACAACACGGCCGTATATAAGGACAACATACTGAAGCTGTCGGAACGCCTTAAAGGAACAATCACAGCGATTTACATGTTACATCTGTAGAAAAAAATAATTCACGTGTAGAAGTAAATAATAATAGACTGCGAAGTAACTCTCTTTGGATGTACAGGAAAGATTTGCTAGCTTTAAACATGTTAAAATTTCAACTAGACATCACGTCGTATGACTGCACAACGACTCTCATGAAACACCTACCACCAATCCAAGCAGAATGAGGAACAAAAATAATACAGAGGCAGAGGCAGTAGCTTAAAAATTGTAAATAATAGAAACGGTACAAGAACATAAAAAATAACTTAAAATCAATAATTCCAATAAGAGATAAACACAGAAAATAATAATTATCAGACATTTCAAATAATACAAACAGAAAAGAAAAAAAACATGATAGTGAGAGACAGACTAGAAAGACTCACCTGCAAATTTTATGCTAGGAGTAATCTGAAAATATATAGACACCTGAAAACGGAAAAGAAATAAAATGTAAAAGCCCTCATCGCAGAAAATTAATAAAATGACTGAGAAAAGGAAAATATAGTTTAGGACTAAAATCTTGGTGTTTCCTGAACTGTTCAGGCTTTCAGGGGAGAACTACAGAATGCTACATATGGAGTAAAAATTATGAAAACGGCTATTCTGAAAAGCCGATTAATTTTTTAGACCTAGAGGAAAGAGGTTTCAAAAAGTGGAACAGTTGGAATACATGGTAGTGGATGTGGCAGAAGCTAGAGCCTTACGTATCATATCATCGTACATACTATTACACCGTACAAAAGCTGCTTCTGCAACCAGTATATCGTTAGAACAAGCACAAGATGCCCACAAAATGGAGAGTGTAGTGAAGCAGCAATGGTCTTCCTTGATAAACCTTCCAGTAACAAAAATTAAAGCCTATTAAAGATTTTAATGCACTAACCTCATCGAAGGACTAAAAGCAAAGGCGAAAAAAAGTTCCTCTCATAAAAGGCCTCATCACAGAGGGAAAAAGCTTGTTATTGGAAGCTTTCACGAACCCCATACGTTTATATAGAGTGTGAAGTCTGAATATCAAAATATAATTAAAAGTCTGAATATAAAAATATTATATAATATCTGTTATGCTTTAACAGATATGTTAAAGTAGGTCACATGGGGTGTAGGAATAATATAATGCCAAAGACCTTCAGTACACAGAGCTCCTAACTTCTAAAAAAGAGGTATTTGGAATAAAACTCAAGAAAATCAAACTAGTTATTATTAAAATTTACAAACTGATAGATGAAAAATAATAGATAATTATCACAATAATCTAGAACCCATGCATAGTGGCATGTACATTCACTTCTTTTCCTACCATCCTCCTTCTGTTAAGAAAAGTGTCCTCGTCTCTCTCTTTCTCCGCGCTCTGCGCATCAGCGACCCTCAGTTTCTTGATTCTGAAATTCCCTCTTAATATTATTACTATCCCCTCTACTACACCTTACTTTGCTCCTCAGCTCTCTCTTGCCTATTTATTGCCTGTCTCTACTTCCTCATCACAATCGACTTGAGAATGGTCCAGGACGGACCGAAACGTCGTCGTCCCTTCACCTTCTAGTGTGTGGTCTGGTCATCATCAAAATCTAGAAACCCATCGGCTGATATGATCTTCCTTGATAACTTTAATCTACAAAGTTCGGGATGGAAGATACCAAACAATTACATTATAAAAGTAAAGCAATCTGGATATATCTAACTACGAGCCAAACAACTACTTTGATTCTGTCACAAATTTTCGCTCCAGCAGCGGCAAACAGACAACAAGAAGGAACAAAAATACTTTTAACCTGATCTTCACGAACAATAACAAAATAATCTGGCAAGTAACAATTTCAGATAATTCATACTCAGATCACAAACTTATTGCAGTACAAACAAACATTAATATATGTAGCTGACTTAAAGGGTTAACAAATGGAAAAGCACGTCGATAAATTATATTATAACAATAAAAGAATTGACTAGGTATTGTACAGACTCTAGAAATTAACTTCACCAAATTAGTACTGGGAAAAAAGTAAACATCGAAGTAAGACCTGTCCATGAGCCATTGTCGTTAAGTACAAACCCTCACAAACGTGGAATAGAATAATTGACGGAAGACAAGCTTACAATGTCTGTTTGAAATACATTCCTTTTCGGAAGATCAAACAGAGAAGAAGCTCAAAAAGAGAACGCACTCAATGCTACTGAACCAGGGAGAGAATAACTGAAATGATTAAACAGACACTGCCATCACCACAAAGAAAATATACTTTACAGAGGGAGATTGAAGAATAAGAGCAGAAGCTGAAGAGATCATATCAGACTAAACATGCGCATATGGAATAGATAGCCAAACGAAAGACAGAAAATCCAAAATATTTTTTCACATTAACGAAACCAAAATAAAATACCTTGGCCTGTATTGGATCTATACGAACAAGACAGGATCCATACACAGTGTCACAAATTCTTAACTAACAGTACGAGGCTATGTCTAGTATCCGAATAAAATGCTTGGAAGTGGAAGATTTAGACCAGTGATTCTCAAAGGGGAGGAACTTCGCTCCACGGGGACGAAAAAATTTAAAATCTAATGGAAGAGACAAGGAAGAAATTGGGATGGAATGTTTGTCAAGGAAGGAACTCCAAAGTGGAAAGAATGGGAAACCTAAGATCGCAATAGGAGGAATGTGAACTGCAACTCTGGGAACCACCAATGTAGACAGATTCTTTATGAACGATATCCACAGCTCGGACAATATTACTGAGATTAACCCGAGTACAGCAGACTTTAAAAGATAAATTGAAAACTAAGCTGGGTTCACTCAGCCTCAGCTCCTCTCTCCAGGTATTTCATATTTACAGTGAAGTAAAAAGTACCAGTAGCTATAAAAAAACTATAAAAAATATACTATACTAAAAGCTTGGACTATAAAAAAGCTTGCATAATGATGAGATTCCAAAGGCACTCAATTAACATCATAACTCTAATCCATATTAGAGACAGCAAAGACTTCGCTAATATATATAGACCCTTAGCAGTAGCATCTAACAAACTTTAAGTGTTTGGAAAAAGGATTAGAGGTCACGTGCTTTTATTAAGAACTCTTAAACACAGTTCAGCATGGATTTAGAGGGGTGAGATCTAGGTTAGTTTGAGGTTATCTTAAGTTGATTTCGGGGCTAACAGTCCTCGACCAGGCATCCTTTTTGTTACACATTCCCAGGAAGCAGCCCGTAGCATCTATCTAACTCCCAGGTACCTATTTACTGCTAGTTAAATCTGCCTATTTATTTCCGCCTCCGACGGGGATTGAACCCGAAACCTTAGGACTATGATTCCCGAGCGCTGTCCACTCAGCCGTCACGCCCCGTCATAGGTGAGTACACCGACAAAATCATGATAACGCTGCCGGCGTAGTGATAATACACTCGAATTTGCGTTTCCTGGGCGACTTGGGCTGAATTCGAGTCCTAGTCATAGAAGATTAACTTGGCGTCAATCCTCAACTTTTCCCCCTGAATTAATTGAGTACCTGGTCATTAATCGATTGGCAGGTCGTATTCCAAGGACACGCTAGTGGGTTAAGGCTTACAATGAGCATTGTTAAGGGAAAGCTCTCACACATGAATCATACATGGATTCTGCACAGAAATTTGATAAATGAGACCATGTAGTGCCCTTAGGACAAGGCACATTAGAATAGGAGGTAAAGTAGGGCGATGGATATTAAATTTCCTGTCAATCACAATACAAAGAGTAACAATCAATCAAACAAAATCAAGAACGAGTACAGTGACCAACTCTGTATCCCAAGACACAGTCCTTGCACTAGTGCTTTGTCTCATTCATATATCAGATATACACAAAAATACGTCACAGGTTCGTGTCTATCTTTACAGGTGATAAACAACTCAGCATGAAAATTAATTCTGTACATTACATTGAAAAACTGAAAGCTGATGTCAACAAAGTCGATTAGATTTCCGATTAGAGATCGGAAAATATGAGGGTGTTCAAAAATGGTAAACTTCAAATACTTTGGGATAGTCAATATAAAGGACTTAAACGAAATATATGGTGCAAGACACAATCATGTCAAATATAAGAAAATGACATGAAAAAGATCAGGGAATAATGATGTAAAATGATCCGACGTTTAGTGAACATAACAAAACATCTGTGAGGGAAAATAATAGAATGGATTATGAGAACCTTCAAACTCGGGGATTTCACATTGTGTTCTTACTATTCAAATCACTTTCCTTTACGCCTTGAGTACTGCTCAATAATCACTTCCCTTTCAAAGTAAGAAAAATGTGTGAAATATGGGGAACTCTGAGAACATATACGGCATATATACACCCGATAAAGTTTCTAATTTATCAGGATGATCGCAAAATTGGCTAAATGTACCCAGTAGAAAAGAGTCGAAAAAAACACATAATATATAACAGAAAGATATTGAAGGTCAGGTTCCAAAATTCTACAGAACAAAACAACATAATGGAGTGAATATTATGACTGGACGTGCAGAAGGAGTAAAGGAGTAAAGGTACTGAAGGCACAACTAGAGAACACTGCATAAACACAAGTGGTAAACGGCTATTTAACCTGATTGATATCTGCTTGATGGGGTTTTGGGAGTTTTTGTACTTCCCAAGCCCATCCCGAGGCCACGCTGAACTTGTGAGGGAAGTTTAGTACCTTTTTATTTAGTATTCTTCCCCCCCAAATTATATATATATATATATATATATATATATATATATATATATATATATATATATATATATATATATATATATATATATGCAATAAAGTCTGAATGGTCCCCAGGACTCGTAATGGTCAAACGGATTAAGGCGTCCCTGTACATACCAGTTGCGTTGCTCCTGGCAGTATGGGTTCGAGTCACTTCTGGGGTGTGAGTTTTCAGTTATATATATATATATATATATATATATATATATATATATATAATATATATATATATATATATATATATATATATATATATATTAGTATATTTGGGTAGCAGTCTTTCCTGTAGACATATATTATTATATATGACCGAAAAAGTAAGATTAATAATTCTAACACGAATTTTCTCAATATTTCTTATGTTTCTTTTCAATGTTGATGGTAATTGAAAGATCAATTCTCCAAAATTCAGCTTTATTTCTAGTCTGACGCGACACTTGAACGCGTTTCGTAATAACTTATTACATTTTCAAAAACGTTTAGTTTACACACCACAACTATAACCTGCAAACACTAAACAGA
>WNGS01003388.1:5271707-5288397 GCA_020271785.1 Procambarus virginalis
GGGGGGAATTTCCTGTTGGCAGGGGTTCTCAAAAACATTTTACAGTTATTCCAGAAATTAAACATAAAAACTGCAAAAAGCAAAAAAAAAAAAAAAACATATACAACAAAAAAAAAAAAACTTTAACCAAGCAAAGAATTACTTATCCACGGGTTTTGGGGTTTCTATAAAAACCTTGATTTACTGAAACCTACTTATTTTTGTGTCGAACAGTTTGGACCCCAAAAAAAAAAACAAAATCCATGAAAAAAAAATAGGATTTCGATTAAACGGGGGGGGGGGTACAAATTCACAATGGGCAGTGTTTAGTCCAAGGTCAACTTGGAATAAATGGACAAAAACAGTGAGTTTGGCATTTTTACATTGGGAGTTTGGAGATTTCAACCTTGTTAAATTGCTATATAGGGGCGGGGGAGAGGGGGTTTAAAAACGGTCCACTTTATGTGGAGAGGGCAGGGGATCAAAAAACCTGGCCTATGTCATTGGGGAAATTACACCCCACCCTCCGAGACGGCCGGTATTACACCACACTTCCTTGTGTCTTGGCTGGATCTATTCCCTGTTACTGTTATTAATTTTTTCGCGTAAGCTATTATGCCACACCGATTTTCTTTTCTCTCTTATTCTCCTACCTAGGAATCCTCACCAGGGGGAAAGAGTAAAATTCTTTTCATACAGGTGGGACAGGAATTTTATTTACATACAATACATAAAATAAAAAAAAAAAGAGAAGAAAAAAAAAAAAAATTATTTTAAACGTATCATGTTACCAATACTGTGTTTTTTACACTTAGGGCGGCTAAAAACCGGCAAAAACCCCACTAAATCTAGTTCATTAATGTTTTTATTTCAAATAAAAAACTGAACAAAAAACTTTAGGATTTGCTTAATTTGGGTGACCCTTCACCTACTGTCTCCTCACTACATGGAAGGGCTTGGATTTATTTTGTCATATTAAAAAAATAATCTCCCAACAAACGAAAAAAAAAAAGAACTCCAAGTTTTCCACCTTTAACTCTGCCTCTTTCCCCACGCTCTTAACCACAAATTCAAAAAGCAAATTTCCCTATTTAAACATATCTCGGTGTTCGGGAATACCAACTTCTCTGTTTTAAGGGGGAGGAAAAAACACAAGCTAAAAACGAAAAAATTTCATAAAATCCTCAGTGTTTTTCACACCAGGGGTGATTACTATGTTAGGAGGGGAAAAATAGAGGGAGAAAGGGGCGTGAGGGAGGAGTTTGGGTGTAGCTTTTGCTATAAGAGGCAGGTTGGGGAGTTTGGGCAGTTTTCGAAAAAGAGAATGTTAATTCAGGAAACAATTGGTGGAAGGTTTTTTCAGTTGGGGGGGGGGGGGGGAACTTTAAAAACCAATATTCAGGGGGGACAACCAATAGCAAAAACAAAGGAGGTGACAGGAAAAATTATGTTTAGTAGTCATTATAATTTAAAAACCCCCCAACCGGAAACAGAAAGGGAAATGTGGACCCAGGACAGGGGAATTTATTTTGATAGGGAAAAAAACCAAAAACCTTGGCCACAAATCAAATATTATAGAGGCAGAGCAAGCCTTTACTTTTGTTTGGGTCTAGCAGGAATGGAAAAGCAGGGGTGGATTACCTAAATTATGGGGGTCGCGGGGGGGGGGACTTAAAAAAAAAAAAAAACCAGGGGGAAGGATAGGGGAATGGGGGAAAAACAGAGAACCACATGGAGGCTCAGACACCTGGGAAGAGCAAAAGCTGATGGGAGGTTAGCCAAAACAGAAAAAATTTCTAAAGGGTTTAAAAAACCAAGTCAAAGGACCGGGGGGGGGGACAAAAGGGGAAATGTAAAGGGGAGGAGGGGAGGTGGAAAAACAAAAACACAACACCAGGCCCCTGGGGGCTGGTCGTGTATTTTTACCTAAAAATGGAGTGGGATTTTTTTTTTATAAGGGGGAAAATTTAAAGTTTGGAAGAAAAAACCCACACTGAAAAGGATGGGATTCTTTAGGTGTATTGGAAGGCTTTTGGGAGGTACCTGGTTGAGGCTAGGGGGGAACTTATGTCACACCCAAAAAAAAAAAAAGGCAAAAAAATGGGGAAAAAAAAAAAAAACCCCCAAAAAAAGGGCTGGCCCCTCCTTTTACCGGAAAGGGGGGAAAAAGTTATGGGAGGGAGATGAATAACAAATTTTTTCCTCTTGTGATATTTTTTTACAATTTGGGGGGGGGACAACAAAGAAAAAAAAATTCGGGGGAAACAAAAAAGTCGTTGAAAAGTGGGGGACATGGATGGCCATGTCCACCCAAAAAATGGTAAGGGAGGAGTTAAAGAGGTTTTTTGGTTCCCAAAGACCGGGGGGGACAGGGAAAAAAAAAAAAAAAAGGGAGGGAGCAGCAAAGGGGAAAGGAAAATCCGTGGTTACTAGGGGGGACAAATTGTATGAAAAAAAACAACGGGAGGCGGGAAAAAAAAACAAAAGGGGCATGGGTGGAGGGGGGGGTAGGAACTTCCGTTTAAATAACACAGAAAAACCCAGGGGGGAAAATTAGGAGAGGAGGATTACAGGGAAGGGGAAAAAACCAAGGGAAAAACAAACGAGGTAGTTAGTGTGAAGAAAGGGTAGGGCAAAGGCTGAGGGAAAAAGGTATGGGGGGGGAAAAATGATATAGTAATTAAAAAACAGGCCAAGTACGACCAAAAAGTTACTTTACACAGGGGTAACCTTTAGGAGGAAGGACAACAGTTTGAAAAAAAAGGGGAACAGGTTGTGAAACAAATCAACAAAACTTGGGGTTTTGGGTTGAGGGGGAAACCGGGTTTTAACAAAGAAGATGGGACAAAGAGGGGTTGTGGGAAAGGGAAAAAATCAACAAAACAAGGTTTTCCAGGGGGAGTGGGTTTTTACAACTAGAACAAGGGAGATTTGTCACGGGCGGCTGGGGGAGGGAGGGTGGGCAAGCCAAAACCAGGACTTGGGGATTTAGACCGGGAAAAAAAAAATTTACAAAAGGAATGAGTCAAAAGCCCAAAAAACCTTATTTGGGAAGTTGGCTGGAGAAAGTGTTTTTGCCCAGGGGGGGGGGGAGAACCGGTGGAATTCCTCACCATGGGTTATTGAAAAAGGGAAGTGTGGGGCGGAGGCACTTTTGCTTTGCCACCTCTTATTAGTTAAAACAGTTTTACGGCACGGAAAAGGGAGGGGACTTACCAATGAAAAAATGGAGGTTCTGTAAATGCATTCACAAATAACAAAACAAAAAAAAAGGGTGGGGGGGTGACAGGGGGGCAGGGTGGGGTACCAAGATGGGCCACTTTGGCAACAAAAAACTAAACAGGGCCGTTGGGTTCCCCTTAAAACTTTTATACCATGCATGGTGATGGGGAAGATTGTGAAGAAAAAAAAAAAAACTTAGTTTAAAAAAAACACATTCTGAAAGAGAAGGAGGGGGGACTTTCGTTGGGACACAAAAAACCCATACAACATGGGGGGTTTTTCAGAAGGAGGGAAAAATCTTGGCTTTAACAAGGGCTTGATTAGAATTTCTATCCGATCAGGTGGACAAAAAAAAAATTTAAGGAAGAAAAACGAAGGAAAGGGGCCTGGGGGCGGGGACTGCAATTTTTTTTGGGGGGGGGACTGTTCGGGGAAAAAAAGCTTTGACAAAACTAGTTAACCCATTTAAAAAAGGTTATAATGGCATACAACCTGGAGGAAAACTGGGAGGGAAGTAAAAATGGTTAGGGGCTCTTCAGTGGATAGGGGGATAGTTTACCTAAGGAAACATGAAGCTGGGAGTAGGTTACCCATTGAGGTGGGTGAGGGTGGGACAATCAGGGAATTAGCGTGGGGGAAGTCAAACCAGTTGGGGGAGTTCCAAGGGATCTTGGGCTTGAGGACCTATTCCTGTTTTTTCTGAATATTTTTTTTACGTAAATATGGCAATTTCCTCCAGGCGGGTATTATAAGGGGGGACTCCATTTCCTGTCAAATTTGTTTGCGGGACAAACAGGAAACCGGGCCAAAACACCAATTTTGGGAGGGGGGAAAGGGATCTAAGGTAACAGACGGAGGTGGGGTGAAAAGGGGGGGGCTTGAGGGCTTCCACGGGGGGGAACAGGGAACCTTGGGGACAAAGTCCCCAAAGGCAGGTGAAATGGCGAAAAAAAACCCAAGGTGTTTAGAACTTTTAAAAAACCCAAGCAATAAGTTTACCAAGGAATGAAAAGATAGGGGGTAAGGAAGGCAGGGAGAGACCAAGATTATACAGGGTATTTTTTCATTTGGGGAGGATGGGGAAAAAAACTTTAACCTTCAATGAGTTCAAAAGAAGCGGGGGGGGGGAGAGAAGGATAAAAGGGAACATGGGGGGTTGGGAATATTCCATGGGCCAGGGGGACCTGTTTTTCCCCCTTGGAAGTTTTTTCATTTATCAAGGAGGATAATTCAGCATGCCATTTATGATTTGGCTTAAACATAGAAAGGATTTGAAAATTGTGTTAGGGGAATCTTAAAGGGAAAAAAAAACTCATTTTTAAATATTAACCCCACATTTGTCAGGGGACCCAAAAAAAATCATGGGAGGTATGCGGGGCTTCCAGCGTGGAGGGTGGGGGTTACATAAATCTAGTTCAAAAGGCATAGGGGGGGGGGGGGGGGGGGGACAAAAAAAGGAAACATGGTTCAATAAAAGGTTAAGGACAGACTAGTTTACCCGAGGCTGAAATCGGGAGGGGATTTGGATTAAGAGAGGAGAGGGGGGGGGATACGGGTCAGTAAAAAAAATCACTTCGTTGGAAGACAGGAAGTGGTTATGGGGGGGGGGGGTACATGGGATCCCAACCTTTCAAGATTTTTTCTCAAGGAAATCGGGTGGGACCCGGGTTGATTACAAGGGGGTGGGACGGGGGGTATTTAAAAAAAACAACAAAGGGGGCACCCCACGCAACCTAGGGGGGGACCCACAGGTGGGAAAAAAAAACACTGAGTGCCCAAAAGAGCCCAACGAAGAGGAATTATTAGG
Source organism: Procambarus virginalis (assembly GCA_020271785.1). Classification (NCBI taxonomy): domain Eukaryota; kingdom Metazoa; phylum Arthropoda; class Malacostraca; order Decapoda; family Cambaridae; genus Procambarus; species Procambarus virginalis. The sequence goes on from WNGS01003388.1 coordinate 5,276,716, forward strand.
GGAAAGAACAACAAACCTTTTTCTTTAAGTTGTCAGAGGTTGGTTGGAACAAAACAAGGCAAAAATGAATTTTGGATAAAATAATGTTTTAATGGTGGTTGGAGGGATGGGGGGGGAATCCTGTCCATTTAACCCACACAGTTTAAAAAAGTTGGTGATTCTGGATAGAAGAACAATTAGGGGGGACTTCCAGGAACCTGTACCACCTGTTGATTGGGCGGGGATGACGGATCGGGGAACCAAAAAGGGGGGAAGGCCCCCAGGAGCTCAAAACCCCCGCGAGGCACACAAATAAAGTGGAGTTTTTTAACAAACTAGGTGAGGTATTTTACCAACCCAAACAGGGACACAGGGGAAGGGGGGGGGGGTGGAAAACCCCACATGGAGGACCGTGGGGGGGGGGGGGGGGGAACACATGAAAAGAAAGCTTTTAAAAGCTGAGCTGGGGACAGTAAGCAAACCAAGGGGTAAATGGCAAAAACAAAATTAAGGGAACAAACAAACAACGGGGGGGGAAACAGGGGAAAATGAGAAGGAGAGGAGGGAAGCCAAAAAGATTATGGGTTGGAAATTCTGAATTTTTATACCTTTAAAATGAGGGGTCGGGGATATTCAAAAGGGAAAAGTACGTTGGAAAAAAAAGGCCCACCCTTGGGAATTGACAGTTGATCACCAGTTAATTTGACTCTTTTGGGGTTAACCTGGTTGAGGCTAGTGGGAAAATTATTTCCCAAACCCACAAAACAAAAAAAAGGGAACAAAAAAAAAAAACTGGGGGGGGAAAAAAAAGGGTGGGCGTAACGGAAACAGGGATAAAAAATTTAATTTTGGAGGATGGTGGGGGAAAAATTTTCCTAGGAAGGATATTTACCATTTTGGGGAACATAAGGAAACTCACAAACTTAAAATTTTTCCGTTAAACAAGTGGGGTGGACAGACTGGGGGGGGGGGGGAATATTGGTCACCCCAAAAAAAGGGACGTCAGGGGAAGGCAAGGTTTAACAACAGGGTTATCCTTCGGGGGCCCAAAACAGGAAAAAAAAAAAAAACGAAGGAAGGAAAGAAGAAATGAAGGGAAAATCCGCTTGTTTGCCCAGTATGAAACGCAAAAAGGATTGGAAAAACAAACAAGGGGGCGTGGGAGGGGGGATAAACTTACACTAAATATAAAAACAGAAACATAGGTGGACGCTTAGGAGAGGGCTGATGCAGTGGGGACACCAGGTCAAGACACAAAAGAACAGGAAAAGACAGGACGGGTAGGTAGCTGGAGGCAGAGGGAGGTAAAAGCTGGAGAATAGTAAAAAATGCTATATAAGGCTCGAAGCAGACAACAAACGTTACTGAAACGGTGACACAGGTAGGCTAAAACGAGATAGGAACAGGGATTGATAAACTTAGTCAACAGAGGTGCACGGACGTAGTTACAGAGAAGGCATATAAGGCTAGCTGGATGATGAAATTCACAAAGGTTGCAGGAGGATAAAGTCGGAACAGAAAGGAGAAGGTCACTGCGCTATGAGAGGTGGCAGCTAACCAGGCGACCTTGGAAAGACAACGACGACACACGTCGATGCCCGGCCCACTTCTTGCAACGCACCTGTCCCCTGAGCACTTGTTGCTCAATATTCTGTCAATTCCTTATCTGAGCCACTTCTGAGTTGCAGGAAGACCTCACAGAGTGCGTGCCAAAAACTGGAGACGCTTAAATCCACCGGAGTTCGGTAAATCCGTCACTCTGACAGGATGACCGATCGCGCGTCCTACCTCTCGGACGTGTCGTGAAAGACTGATATCTCCTGGCGCCAACACGGCTGGACTCCCCCTGACTATGTGACGTCACTTTTCCCAAAGTTGGTTTTCATTGGCTCCCAGTGCCATGTCGCTGACGGTGACCAATCTGGCGCCACTGACGTCACACAGTTTTGGCGGGAGAACAGACTTGCCAGCGCCATATTGGCTCCCTAAAGGGCCTATCCCACAGGCCAAAATACTACATTTTCTCAAATTTCTCGGCTCTTCGAGAATACTGTTCTCTCCCACATATGTTCAATTGTTGCCTGCAATGTAGAGAACGCTCGGGAATAGTGGACATGACTCTTACAGCAGGCGTGGGAGAATTAGAAGGGGGGGAACACCGTCACAATATATATATATATATATATATATATATATATATATATATATATATATATATTTATATATATATATATATATATATATATATATATTATATATATATATATATATTTATATATATATATATATATATATATATATATAATATATATATATATATATATATATATATATATATATTTATATATATATATATATTTATATATATATATATATATATATATATATTATAAATATATATATATATATAATATATATATATATTATATATATATATTATATATATATATAATATAGAAGGGGTACCACCTCTGGTGCAAGTGTAGGGACCCATAGCCTCAGAGAAGAAAATAAAGAGTACTCAGAGAAGACTTTGTGGATCCTCACTGAACACTTTGATATTTTCTTCTCCTACCACCCCTATTCTTTTGGTATGTGTGTATATTTATCTAATTTTAATTTAAAATGTCATTACCCAAAAAAAAATTACAATATTAATTATATGCAGGATACAAGGCTGCTTGTCACAAGTTGAATAGCTCCTCAAGCTCCTCAGATGGCGGGCAGGAACCATGGATGCAGTGAGCATTTCCTCTCTGGATTGCCACACTAAGGCGCTGAAAAAGAAAACTGGCAGCCCTAGGGTCTCTAGTTGTTTCGATTAGCTTAGACCCCAACTCCTTCAAAAAGCTAGCAGCACTTTTACCCCAGGCACCAAGTGTCTGTGAGGCAATGGGGACAAAATTGTAGTGGTGCTCAAGGCCTCTGTATTTACGTGACTTGGCCGCTTCCCGGTGATTGGCAGCTCCTCCTGCTTGAGTAGCACTGAAGTCAACATAGGTATTGGCTAGAGTTGAAACGCAAGTGTAGTCCCACACCAACTGTCTACCATTCTTCCAAGGGTTCACCGTGATTCCGTCTGGGCGACCAACAAGGCTCATCAGAGTTGCGGGACATTAGGTAACGGGGGCTCTCTCTCTGCTGGACAGCCGGCTGTGGTAAGGCTTCTCTTAATAATGTCATTGACCTCGCCGTGTCTTGCATGCCATCCTCCTGTCCTTTGGCAGAGAAGGCCATGCCGTCCGTAACTGTCGGCCTCTGTCTCGCCGCAAATACACCTGTATTCGGTGTGGATTGGGGCAGCGAGACGGAGAGCCACGGCAATTCGGAGGGCCTGCGGTGTGAGACGGGTGCCGGTTGCTGACATTGGGGTTGCTAATAGGAAATCGCCTGCATGGGGAGCTGCTACAGCTCTAAGTCGGGCAGTGTCATGTGGTGTTGTCGCAGCTTCTAGTAAAGTCTCAGCTTCTTGGTCGGCAATGGAGCGATCCCAGCTGGATTGCTTATGGGCTTCAGAAGGCGGTGGTTGGGGTGCTGGTCCTGCGAGAGAGACCCATTTGGTTGTGCAGTCTTTGAAGCTGGGATCATGTACCCCTGCCTGTTGAACTAGGTGCTCAGGTAGGATTTCCTTCACCAAGTTGTCAGACCCCACTGAAGAGGACAGGAAAGCTGGTACAGCAATTTGTGTTGCTGTGCGCACGCCAAGGCCCCCGAGTCTGACAGGAAGGGAGGCCTGTTTCCACTGTGAGTCGCTGAGGGAAATATTGAGGGCTTTTTCTAGTGTTGATTTCAGCAAGCTGTCATACTCTTCTAATTTAATATTGTTGAAAGATGGCGAACATCTTAGAAAATAGGTCAGCCTGGGGAGGGACAAGCATCTGGTGATGAGGTAAAGAGCATCATGGGCATCGTATTATATATATATATATATATATATAATATATATATATATATATATATATATATATATATATATATATATATATATATATATATATATATATATAATATATATATATATATATATATATATATATTATATATATATATATATATATATATATATATATTATATATATATATTTCTGTCTCTGTAGGAAGAACTCTGTAGGGTAAGGCAGGTCCTAGTCAACAACGGCTTCTCCAATGGTTTCATTGAAGACATCATAAGAAGGAAAGTGAAACGCCATGCAACCTCTGAAGAGACAACTAATACAACACCTATACCCCCTATTAGACTATTTTACAGGAACTTCTTCTCCACAGCTCATAAAACGGAGGAAAGGGTCCTGAAAGATATTGTTAATAGAAATGTTATCCCTACAGACAAAAATCAGAAGATACAACTAACGATTTACTATAAAACCAAGAAAACGGCCAGCCTACTCATGAGAAACTCTCCAGACACGGAGCAGAACGCTCTAAAAGAAACAAACGTCGTCTATGCCTTCAAATGCCCTCTTGGGGAATGTAAGCCTCAAAAAACTCAGTATATAGGCAAGACAACAACATCTCTTTCCAGGCGTTTAACGATGCATAAGCAACAAAGCTCCATTAAGGAACATATATTCTCTTCCCACAACCAAACCATCACCAGAGAAATCTTAGCAAACAGCACAGAAATCATTGATAGATACAGAGACAGCAGGCGGCTTGACATCTGTGAGGCACTACACATCAAGAAGTCAACACCAGCAATCAACAGCCAATTGACGCACAACTATATTCTACCCACTTCAAGACTCCGCTCCAACATAGTAACATCAAGAAATATGGGCCAATAGGCCTTCTGCAGTTCAATTTGTACCCAACTTCTGCAAATCTATATCCATTATTCCGTGTTCTGTGTTTTGTTGAAAGTTTGTTTTTCACCCCACTATTGTACTACATCACCTCACCCAAATGCAGGTATAAGAGCCAATGCTGTTCAGCCATAAGTTCAGTCATAAGTTTGTGTGTGGATAAACTAAAGTCTTTGAAAATGTAATAAGTTTTACGAAACGCGCTCAAGTGTCGCGTCAGACTAGAAATAAAAATGAATTTTTGAGAATTGATTTTTCATTTACCGTCACCAGTAAAAAGAAACATAAGGAAAATCGAGAAGATTCGTGTTAGAATTATTAATCTTACTTTTTCGGTCATATTTAATAATATATGTCTACAGGAAAGACTGCTACCAAAATATACTAATATATATATATAGGGGGGTACCACCTCTGGTGCAATTATAGGGACCCACAGCCTCAGAGAAGGGAACACAGAGCATTCAGGGAAAAACTTGCCATTTAACTCTGAATACATGAGGGTGTTCGCTTCTCCTACCACCCCCCTTTTTTATGGTGTACACTTTATTAAGCAAGGTTATACAGTTACATATCTGATTGTATACAAAAAATGAGCATTAAGAGGACACAAAAATAGTTCGCTTCCTAGAGGCTGTAGATTTCCTCGAACTCCTCCGACGTTGGGCAGGAACCGAGGATGCAGCGAGCATTCCCCCTCTGGATCGCGACACTGAGGCGCTGAAAGAGAAAACATATATATATATATATACATATATATATATATATATATATATATATATATATATATATATATATATATATATATATATATATATTATATATATATATATATATACATATATATATATATATATATATATATATATATATATATATATATATATATATATATATTATATATATTTATATATATATTATATATATATATATATATATATATATATATATTTATATATATATATATATATATATATATATATATATATATATATATATATATATATATATATATATTATATATATTATATATATATATATATATATATATATATATATATGTATATATATATATATATATATATATATATATATATATATATATATATATATATATATATATATATATATATATATATATATATATATATATATATTGTGACAGTGTTCCCCCCTTCTAATTCTCCCACGCCTGATGTAAGAGTCATGTCCACTATTCCCGAGCGTTCTCTACATTGCGGGCCTCAGTTTATCATATGTGGGAGAGTATAGTGTTCTCGCAGAGCCGAGAAATTCGTGAAAGAAGAGTATTTTGGGCTGTGGGATAGGCCCTTTAGGGAGCCAATATGGCGCTGGCTACTCTGGTCTCCTGCCAAAACTGTGTGACGTCAGTGTCACCAGATTGGTTACCGTCAGCGACGTGGCACTGGGAGCCAATGAAAACCTACTTTGTAAAATGTGACATCACATAGGCAGGGGGGTCCAGCTGTAGCGGCGCCTTGGCGCCATCAGTATCACACGACACGTCCGCGAGGCAGGACGTGCGACCGGGCATCCTGTCAGAGTGATGGATTACCCGACCTCCGGTGGATATAAGCGTCTCCTGTTGTCAGCACGCACTCTGTGAGGTCTTCCTTAATCCCAGGTGTGGACCAAATAAGGAATTGACGGAATATTGAGCAGCAAGTGCTTCGGGACAGGTGCGTTGCAAGAAGTGGACCGGGCATTGACGTGTGTGACGTCCTTGGCAGTTCACCAGAATAGGAGGCAGTTTAGTGGCTGGGCTATTCCACCGTGAGGGAACCTAGTTGGCCGTCTTGTCAACTAGGTTGGACGTGTGATCGACGATCCTGTCAAGTTTGACAGTAAGACGACAAACCTGTGGAACCTTACGAGTCACCAGTTGTATGCAAGCACGTCGAGAAGTCTTCCTTCATACCTAGTGACTTACCTAGACCGACGAGGGAATTGACAGTGTAGTGAGCTTCAAGTGCTCTGGAGTCGGGTGCTGTGCGTGTGGAGCTTAAGCAGTATCGTCTGGGACGTCTGATAACTTCACAGTGACATCGTAGTGGTGGGAGGCAGTTCCACTGGGAGTACAGTGACAAGGAACTAATTGGGAAATGTACGACTACCGCCGAGACGTAGGCTGGCTGCCGTAGTTGGGAGGAAAGTTGACGGCCGGGAGACCGACTCCAACCCTGCAAAGACGTGGAGGAGGAGCACGGACCTGCAGTGTACGAAGCGCGAGACGCGATCATCCTGGGACGTTGGCTTGTGTTTCTGGAGGGTGTACGAGGCGAGAGCCTGGACCAGGAGCTACAACTCAACTCTCATCATAGATAGGTGAAGTAGGTGTTTACAGTTACCCTCCCATTTCCCCTTTAGTTAGCTATATACATTTGTCAGAGTATTTTTCATGTTGTGAGCAAGTCTCACCTGAATCTATGTCACAGAGGGCCCAGCGTGTGGTGAGGCTGCCCAGAGCTCTCACAGTATCCGTTTACATCTATCTATGTGTGGTGTGTGCAAGCACCAGGATTTACTAAGGAATTTGCTGTGACTATAATTCATTTCCTGTGATTATTATTATATATATTAGTAGTGAACCAGTTATTGGTGTTAGGCTATGAGCCCACACTTTATATAAATGCTATGATTGATCTCCATGATTTATATATATATGCCTGTGTATTGATTAATGATTTATATATATATATATATATGCCTGTGTATTGATTAATGATTTATAAACGTATATGCCTGTGTACTGAATAATCTCATATATGTGAAGTGATTGCCAGTGATATCGCTTTAAGAGGAATTATGATTTAAAAAACAGTACAGGAGTAAGTGTATTCACAGTAAATATTATTAAGAATAGTGTATCTTCTTGGTACGGTGAAAAATCACTTTGAGTGCAGTGAGAATAAGATATTGATCGTGAGACCAGTAAAGTAGTGTATCGCGACCTAGTGGAATCATAATATGTCATGTGAATGGTAGATATAGTGGTTGCGAAAAGTTAAAGAAAAGGGGTGCGCGCCGCCCCAGGAAACAAGCAAAAGAACCTTTCTCACGAGCCTAGGGCCAGAGGGTCAGCTGATATTCTGACAGGTGACGTTTAATGAGGAAGCGTGTTGTATAGTGTGCTCCAGATTATTGCTGAGTAGAGAGCGCTGTTATACTTGATTCTGCTATGTGTATTGATCCATAATATCTCGTTGTTTTTAAGTAAAATACCAAAACTCTTTGGTGTTTATATCATCCCCTCCATATACCTTGTGACTGAGAAAGATAAATAGAAAGAGTGACAGGAATAATTGCTTGCCTGATACAAATCTCATCGAACTTGCTCTTGCCACAATTACCACAATTACACAACACCACTGTAGTTTAGGACACCTAAAACACCAGTTGGCGACCTTGAAGGCTGTGTGAGAGTTCTTTGTCGGGGCGGGCACACAAATTGAGGGAACAATCTGTGTTCTCCACTCACTCTACGACCTGAGGCCGGGTGGGAGATCGACTGGGGTGCTCTCCTGGGCATGCAGTGGCGCCGAGAGGATCGAGGGAAGACCGTAGGACTACGGTGAGCAACGGCCATCGTCAGATTCAGGATATAAGTCGTTGCTTTGAGAGGATTCAGGGATAAAGTCGTTGCAGTGCAGTTGCTCATCACGCCCCCACACACTCATCGTGAACCCAACAATATATATTATATTATATATATATATATATATCTAGATATATAATATATATATATGTATGTCGTATAGTAGCCAGAACGCATTTCTCGGCCTACTATGCAAGGCCCGATTTGCCTAAAAAAGCCAAGTTTTCATGAATTAATATATTTTCTCAATTTTTTTCTTATGAAATGATAAAGCAACCCATTTGATTATGTATGAGCTCAATTTTTTTTTATTGGAGTTAAATTAACGTAGATATAGACCGAACCTAACCAACCCTACCTAACCTACCTAACCTATCTTTATAGGTTAGTTTGGTTAGTAGCCGAAAAGGTTAGGTTAGGTTAGGTTAGGTAGGTTAGGTAGTCGAAAAAAATTAATCATGAAAACTTGGCTTATTAGGCAAATCGGGCCTTGCATAGTAGGCTGAGAAGTGCATTCTGGCTACTAGGTACGACAATATATAATATCTACATATATATATATATAGATATATATCTATATATATATATATATATATATAGATATATATATATATATATATATATTATGCACATACTTGCATGAACCACAAGAAAGATTAACAATCTTTAGACAACCCCACCAGTGGGACTCGAACCCAGAAAGCACAACTATCTTCCAATAGCTGCCATAACTAGTATGCCTTAACCCACTACACCAAGTCAGACCCTTAAAAGAGATAGAGACTTCGAAGTATTTACCTCAAATATCTCCACCTCCCAAGGCGCCAGATTAGTGAGGGGTTACTCAAGCATTTTCATCAAGCCCTGTCAATGTGGGAGAACTCGTGTCTATGCTATAAGCACATACTTGCATGAACCACAAGAGAAGATTAACATCTTTAGACAACAACCACCAGTGGGACTCGAACCCAGAAAGCACAACTATCTTCCAATAGCTGCCATAACTAGTATGCCTTAACCCACTACACCAAGTCAGACCCTTAAAAGAGATAGAGACTTCGAAGTATTTACCTCAAATATCTCCACCTCCCAAGGCGCCAGATTAGTGAGGGGTTACTCAAGCATTTTTCATCAAGCCACTGTCAATGTGGGAGAACTCGTGTCTATGCTATAAGCACATACTTGCATGAACCACAAGAGAAGATTAACAATCTTTAGACAACACCCACCGTGGGACTCGAACCCAGAAAGCACAACTATCTTCCAATAGCTGCCATAACTAGTATGCCTTAACCCACTACACAAGTCAGACCCTAAAAAAGGACCCTTAAAGAGTTAACCCAGAAACACAAACTATCTTCCAATAGCTGCCATAACATACTAGTTATGGCAGCTATTGGAAGATAGTTGTGCTTTCTGGGTTCGAGTCCCACTGGTGGGTGTGTCTAAAGATTGTTAATCTTCTCTTGTGGTTCATGCAAGTATGTGCTTATAGCATAGACACGAGTTCTCCCACATTGACAGTGGCTTGATGAAAAATGCTTGAGTGACCCCTCACTAATCTGGCGCCCTTGGGAGGTGGAGATATTTGAGGTAAATACTTCGAAGTCTCTATCTCTTTTAAGGGTCTGACTTGGTGTAGTGGGTTAAGGCATACTAGTTATGGCAGCTATTGGAAGATAGTTGTGCTTTCTGGGTTCGAGTCCCACTGGTGGGTGTTGTCTAAAGATTGTTAATCTTCTCTTGTGGTTCATGCAAGTATGTGCTTATAGCATAGACACGAGTTCTCCCACATTGACAGTGGCTTGATGAAAAATGCTTGAGTAACCCCTCACTAATCTGGCGCCCTTGGGAGGTGGAGATATTGAGGTAAATACTTCGAAGTCTCTATCTCTTTTAAGGGTCTGACTTGGTGTAGTGGGTTAAGGCATACTAGTTATGGCAGCTATTGGAAGATAGTTGTGCTTTCTGGGTTCGAGTCCCACTGGTGGGTGTTGTCTAAAGATTGTTAATCTTCTCTTGTGGTTCATGCAAGTATGTGCTTATAGCATAGACACGAGTTCTCCCACATTGACAGTGGCTTGATGAAAAATGCTTGAGTAACCCCTCACTAATCTGGCGCCCTTGGGAGGTGGAGATATTGAGGTAAATACTTCGAAGTCTCTATCTCTTTTAAGGGTCTGACTTGGTGTAGTGGGTTAAGGCATACTAGTTATGGCAGCTATTGGAAGATAGTTGTGCTTTCTGGGTTCGAGTCCCACTGGTGGGTGTTGTCTAAAGATTGTTAATCTTCTCTTGTGGTTCATGCAAGTATGTGCTTATAGCATAGACACGAGTTCTCCCACATTGACAGTGGCTTGATGAAAAATGCTTGAGTAACCCCTCACTAATCTGGCGCCCTTGGGAGGTGGAGATATTTGAGGTAAATACTTCGAAGTCTCTATCTCTTTTAAGGGTCTGACTTGGTGTAGTGGGTTAAGGCATACTAGTTATGGCAGCTATTGGAAGATAGTTGTGCTTTCTGGGTTCGAGTCCCACTGGTGGGTGTTGTCTAAAGATTATATATATATATATATATATATATATATATATATATATATATATTATATATATATATATAATATATATAGCATATATAATGATGGGGACGACATACTCCAATACTGCCCTCATATAGGCAGTATTCAGTGACCTAATGGCCTCGTTATTCAAGATTTTGAAGTATGTTCTGTCTTTTGCCAGCGATGATTATGTGGCTGACGCTATTCTATTTATATGACTTTGGAGTCAGATTTGGTGTTATGTCCTATCACGCGTCGTTGTCTATGATCGTAATAGGAAGGTAGTTTCCTTAATTGTGCCCGGCCTGTCGGTTCCTGGCACTGTTCCCATTTCCATCACCTTACTGGTGTTGAACCCCAAGCAGCTATTTCTCAGACCAGGTATACAGCTTATTAAAGTCATCTTGGAGAGTAGCTTACTTACAATCCTCATCTGTCTTAACCTGTCTCAGTAGTTTCGCATCGTCTGCAAACATCGACATAAATGACTCAATTCGTGCAGTCAATTATATTAAGAGGAATTGTATGGGTTCTAACACCTGCCCATGAGGAACTCTGCTTGCTACTCTACACCGGCCCGACTTCTCGCCACTCACTGTCACCTAACAAACAGAAAGTCAGAAAGTAATTCGTTACACCATTAGTGCTTTTATACTTCCATCTACCTAATCATCAAGCCGATAACTATAGGAAAAGAAAATCATGACAGAGAAAGAAAAGGAAA
>WNGS01003388.1:5289397-5308346 GCA_020271785.1 Procambarus virginalis
TATATATATATATATATATATATATATATATATATATAATATATATATATATATATATATATATATATATATATATATATATATATATATATATATATATATAGTTTACGTGTTTTATCTGTGTACCGTGCCTCTGGATAGTTTACATTTACTGGCTTTGTGGGAAGGAATAATGAGAGGTGTGGCTGAGTAAGACACTGGGTGTATTAGGCTGCTGGAAGGGTGTTAAAGTTGTTTGATTGTCTAAAGGGCGTTGCTATTCGTCATTACTCTATTGGCCTAAATGGGCATTGCTTTTTTTTATCCATAATGTGAAGGAGTTTACAACACGTGCGTTTTGTCCTGGGTTCGTATCCTGGCCGGGGAGGATTTACTGGGCGTCAGTCCTTAACTGTAGCCTCTGTTTACCCAACAGTAAAATGGGCACCTGGTTGTTAAACGATTTGACCCTTATTCCGGGGAACATATGATTAAGGACTTGCCAGAAACGTTATGTGTGCTAGTAGCTGCACAAGAATGTAAAATCTTTTGTATATACAAAAAAAGTGTCGGTATTCCATGTTTATCATCTGCATTCAGTATCTTCTCTATTTTAATTCGACCCACTTCTGTCTTTGCTTCTCATGTCTCTCTTTCTCCTGGTTCTAATTCATACCATAAGAGAGAACGTCTGTCTGTTTTCCGTCTATCCAAGGATGGAGGCAAAAAAATCGTTGCCTCAGGCAGAGGAAAAACGGCTGCCTCCCCTAACCTCACGCCTGACCAGAAACCTAACCAGGTACCCCAGGCATTGGAAATTTTGCCCTTATTGCCCCGTTCCCTAAAACTGTGTTTCCTATGTGCACTACTGGATTTGCATTACTGGACGCTGTGGCGCCAACGGACCATGTACCATGATGGACGCTGGTGCCAACAACATTGATGTACTATGCCTGAAGAAACCATACACTGCAAACACTAATGATGTACGCTGGTGCCAACAACATTGATGAACTGTCTCTGCAGGATCCATAAACTGCAAGCACTAATGATGCACATTGGTGCCAACATCATTGATTTACTGTGCCTGCAGAAGCCATACACTGCCGTCCCTGAGTAACAGAACCGCTTCAGTCCTTTTCAAGGGGTCAGGAGTAAACAATGTGCACGCTTTGAGCTGGGTACACCCCAGAATGGAGTGCTAAGTCCTACACTGTTCAATATTCTGATGCACAAATTAACAAATGATATCCCCACACTATCTGACGAAGCCGTCATCTGTTATGCCGATGACATATGCATTGTTGCAAAAACTCAAACTAGTCTGCAAGCTCTACTTCATTCACTTGCTGCAAAAAGCATTGAATGGTCTTGTTATCTCTGTAACTAGATCCAGAGCTCTCCATCCCTAAGAGAAAACTCATGTCCCTCTAACTTTCAAGTTCAACAACCAGAACATTGAAACGTGTAGGCAGCACAAATACCTTGGAATTGGTATCAACAGTGTCATTGTAAATGATCTACACCGTAGGTTAAAAGACTTAAACCACTGAAAAAACTTACTGGTAGGATTATTGATATCAATATTACATATTCTAGATTATTATATGTGATTTGTTTTTTAGATCTCTAGCTGATCACCTTGTTTTTCACCTAATTAACTTTAACGCCTCTGTGTTGGACAAACTAAAAGTAGTACAGAATGAAGCCATGAGGAAAATTCTTGGTGACCCAAGATGCACAAGAATCATCAACATGAAGGAAGAGCTGAAGCTTCTAACCATACTAGAGAGAATCATGCAAGTTAACACCACCTTTTACCTTAATATCATGAGAGACCCTACATCCCCTGCATTGCTCAGAGACAAAATGTTCAGTGCTGTTAACTCCCTATTGACTGGTGGCAACATACCAACTAACTTCTTTTATGATAAATAGCTGAGCAAAAATGTCTAAAATCTCATCAAACTCAACATTCCTTTTAAGTACAATCTGCCTGTCTCTGATATTCCTCTTTATCTAGACCCCATCACTCAAGTATCGTACACACCCGTCACCAGGAAAGGTAATGAAAATCTTTTTCTTCTCTTAGCTGTCACACTACAAACAATTGCCTCCTCCATCGAAAATTTAAGAATTCACGAGCACGGTGTCTACACCGACGGCTAAGTCCAGTCTTTTACTGAACAGACTGCAGAAGAATGTACGTTTTATAGAAATAATATTTGCTCACAGACTGTCAGTGTTAGGTTAAACAACGAGCTGACTTCCACACAAGCAGAACTAGCGGCACTACCACTAGCTACCAGTGTATTAAAAAACATGGGAGGAGGAATAATAATATTATGTGATTCAGTCTGCTCTTCAAGCAACTTACAATTTCTCCTGGAAGATCGACAGCATACTTGAAATTATAAATGACCTAATTGCTATACAAAATAAAGGGCTTCGAATCTCCTTTATATGGATACCATTTCAAATAAATATAACCTATACTATTACACATGCCTTGCGGCCAAAATAGCGTGTAACAAAGATGAAGCTGAATAAGCCTAGGTATCTCCATCTCTGCTGATAAGACTATATTAAACCAAACACTCATGTCTAATAGGAGAGAAACTTCTAGCTCCCAACGGCCTGAAAGCACCAGTATAATGAGGTATGATTTGTTCAGTTCTGAAACCTATGTTTATCGACAGCACAAAACTTCCACCAGACTGTGCAACTCAATGGTTGCCAGGATCAGCTTGGGTTATCGTTACCTGTGGCAAGTGGCTTCAGATGACGGATCTCCCAATCCTGCGCACTCCAGGTGCAAACTCTGTGAGCAGGAACTAGAACATGATCTCCCACACTACATCACCAAATGCGCAGTTATCAGGCAATTCAGACCCGTTAGTACCTGTAGCTTTGCAATTGCTTTATTCACTCCCGTGTTCTTGAGGATATCCTCATAATGCACCCAAAATTTGCCAGTGCAAACTACTTATCACTTGCCTCTATATGACTAATCATGCAGTGTGATGGTAAATTTTTAGCATCACGTAGCTATTTTTTTGCCACACTGTACTCCCCTTCATATAGTCTTGGGGAGTTGCACAAATTTATTCGCGTTACATTGATGAAAAGGAGGATGATGAGGGAGAGACAGGACAAGGAGAATGATGAGGGGAGAGACAGGACAAGGAGGATGATGAGGGAGAGACAGGACAAGGAGCATGACGAGGACAAGGACGTGATGAGGGGAGAGACAGGACAAGGAGGACGATGAGGGGAGAGAAAGGACTAGGGGATGATTTGGGAGGCAGGGATAAACTGGGAAGAGGAGGGAAGGTAGAAGACAATGGGGGTAAAATGGGGGAAGACAGAGAGAGACTGAGAAGGGTAGAGTGGTGGGAAGATGGAAGAGGGGGACAAAGGGAGATGTGGACAGAGGGAAGAAGTACGGGGAGTAGGGAGGAGGTACGGGGAGTGGGGGAGAGAGGAGAGTGGAGGGGAGGGGAAAGTGGAATGGGGAGAGATAGACACATGTCAAAGAACCAACAAGAGTGAGAGGAGACGATCATCCAGCAACACTAGACTTGGTGTTTTCACACTTGAATACATAGAGGAGCTGTCGGACTTGGTTACACAAAGAAACCCGTTGAAGAAAACAGATTTCAGACGTGAGGATGTAGGACTCTGCCGGAAATTTGATGGGAAAGAGGAATGGAAGGGAAGGCAGCAAATGGGATGATGGAATTCATTGCTGGGCAATGAGCCGATGCAATGGAACAGTCCATACCACTCATGAAGGTAGGTGAAAAAAAGTAAAGTAATCCCATGGTTCATTAGGCGATGCAGGGAAGTTAAAGAAAGAAGAAAACAAGCCTGGAAAAGTACATATAAATGGAAACAGAGAACAACAGAGAAGCCTTAAAAAGAACAAGGAATGAATTCACCCGAATTAGGAGAGAAGTCGAGAGACAATTTGAAAATGGCATTGCTGTATAAAGCTTAGTAACAACCAAAGCTCTTTTATAGCCATATAAGGAGGAAAAAAGACAATGAGAAACCATATACTCAGGTTAAGGAAACAAGAGAGAGCTCTCGCAGAGAGTGATAAAGAGATATGTGAAGAACATAACGAAAGATTTTAGGAAGCCTCTGTATGAGAACTAGCGTGGACACAAAGGTTTCAAGATGAAAGGCCAGAAGAAATGCTGGATGGCATTGTAGTCTATGTGGAGGAGATAAACAAAAATCATGGGAGGAACTAGATGTGGCAAGACTTAATCTCACTCTGGCTGCTGAGGGAGGCTGCAAACGTACTCTGTCACCCGTTGTCTAATTTTTTTAGTAAAACCCTTGAGACCTGAAGTGTCACAGAGTCTGGAAAAAGGCAAACGGAGTTCTGATATTAAAAAAAGGAGGAGAAAGGAGAAAGCAGAAAGGAGGCACTAAACTACAGATCAGTGTCATTGACAAGTATTTCTTGTAAAGTGCCAGAGAGAGTAATCAGATGAAAAATGGTGGAGCATCTTTAGAGGCTCGAATTAGAGACAAAACATCTGCATGGATTTAGAAATGAAAAATCGTGATTGACAAATCTGACTGGTTTTTATGGCAAGGTTACTAATATAAGACAGGAAAAAGAAGGCTGGGGTAAACTATTTTTCTAGACTGTCAAAAGGCATTGAACACTGTTCCCAATGAAAGACTTTTGTATAAGATGGAGATCCAGGCTGGTATAACCGTTAAACACTGGATTGGGTAAGGTAGTTTCTGAAGGATAGAGAGCTGAGTCACAGTCAGAGAGAAGTTTACAAGCTGGTGGAATGTAACAAGTGGGGTTCCACAAATCTCTGTCCTGTGACCATTGATGTTCTTAATTTATGTGAATGATCTTCCCGAGGAAGAAATATGAGGACTCCAGAAAGTTACAAGAGGACGTTGACAAACTCCGAGAGTAGTCAGACAAATGGCTGCTGGAGTTCAATCATAACAACTGTAAGGTATTGAGGATGAAAAAGGGAGAGAGGAGACCAGAATTCAGCTACACCATACGAGGAACGCAGCTTTGGAAATCAGAAAGAGAGAAGGATCTGGGAGTGTATATAATTCGGACACTCACACTGGAGGCACACATTAACAGGATAAAATCCGCAGCATATGTGACGCTGGCAAATATAAGAGTACCGTATAGGAACCTGAATCAGGACTCTGTAAAAACAATCTACACAACATTTGTTCTGACCAATATCGGAACATTGGTATGGAACCCGCACCTTGTGAAACATAAAGCCAAAATTGAACGAGTACAGAAGTTTTCAGCAACATTTGTGACATAGCTAAGGGGTACAAAGATAGGAATATGGGCTAAATAAACTTGATCTCACAACCCTAGAGGATTGAAGGAGCAGAGGGGATATGATCAATACTTACAAGATATTGAGGGGAATTGATCAGGTAATAAGATCAACAAGGATAGCTTCTTCAGACTGAAAAAAAGCCGGACAACAGGACACAAGTGGAATCTGGAAACGCAAATGAGCCGAAGGGAAGTTAGAAAGTATTTGTACCCTGTACAGGTAGTTAACAGGTGGAATGTTCTAACAGAGGAAGTTATTAATGCCACCTCCATCCATAACTATAAGGCTAGATTCGACAAAGAATTTGAAAGTCAGAGTCGTTATGTTGAAACGCAACAGGTACAAGGCTAGTAAGCGTGGCATGAAGAGCTAGACCTCACTTCCCCATAGACACACGTAGGTAAGTACAAACCCAGTCACTGCCGGAGAGGGTGTGAAATGAGGGAAGAGGAGGGAGTGGAGGGGAGAGGGGGGAGGGGAGGGGGAGAGAGAGACAGACATTACCGGTCACTGCCGAGTTCTCTTCTATATATAGATATAAATGGAAATGCAAGAATAATTATAAAAAACACGTGATTCGGTTATACGTAAGTATCCACTAGAACAATAAACGAAAGTTCTGAACATTTTCGTGTTTCAGTACATTAACAAGGAGTACAGGAACAAAGCTATATTGGAATACAAGGAATACATGAATACAAGAAATACACGAGTAAAAGTAACACAGAAATACAAGTAATCCAGGAATACAGGAATTTACCATATTATCAAGGAAAACTGTATTCCTTGATAATACAGTGAACACGAAAACTTTCGTTTCATTTTCCTAGTGGATTCTAACGCATAAATGGAAATGTGTGTCTGTCCGAGATTGGAGGCCAGTCAGGAAAGAAGAAAGGAAAAGAAGAGGGAGAGGAGAGGAGACGGGGAAGATTGATAGAGAGCTAGGGTGAGATGGAGGGTGAGTAGTAGATGGGGGAAAAGGGTGAAATAGAAGAGCGGAAGAGAGAGGAGGAGATGGAGACTATCCCGGGCACCGCCTGGTACCAACCTAGAAACCCATAAATTATATCAGCTGTTTGAACGATTATTTTCCCTAGTGCATTGCACAACCTGCCTCATGCGAGCGTCCTCCAAACTGATTGACTACTTCTATAAGATTTTCTTTAATTTCATTAGCTTCTGATTCTGATTTAACTTTTTTTCTCAATTTCATTTATATCTTCTGTGTTGCACATGTCGTATCTCTNCTTATGTCAGACCATCCTTGAATATGCAGCTCCAGCTTGGAGTCCATACGTAGTTAAAGACAAGACATAGTTAGAGAAGATTCAGCGGTATGCCACAAGACTCGTTCTGGAACTGAGAGGTATGAGCTCCGAGGAAGGCTAAAGGAGTTGAAACTCGCGTCCCTGGAAGACAGAAGAGTAAGGGGAGACATGATAACCCCCTACAAATTCTCAGGGAAATTGACAAGGTGAACAAAGACAAACACTTTAGCACGGATGGAACACGAACAAGGGCACAGGTGGAAACGTAGTACCCAGATGAGCCCAGAAACATTAGAAAGAACTTTTTCAGTCAGAGTAGTTAGTAAATGGAATGCATTAGGCAGAGATGTTGTGGAGGCAGACTCCATACACAGTTTCAAATGTAGATATGATAGAGCCCAGTAGGCTCAGGAATCTGTACACCAGTTGATTGACAGTTGAGAGGCGGGACCAAAGAGACAAGGCTCCCCCGCAGCACAACAACAAATAGGTCGTACAAATAGGTGAGTACTGCAAGCCTCTCACCCTTCCGGATGGATCGCGCAAATCTCGCCTCTGTGAGCGACACCTTTTTCCGTGCCACCCACACATCCCGTGCGGGTGAGTCCAGACGTCCCCACCACCTGGTACCATCTTACTCCCCGGGTCTTGTTATAACCACGTGTGAGTGCTGAGCGGATCTTCGATCAATGCAGTATTCATTTCTGTATGTATGAGGAGAGGCTGAATGAGCAGGCCGGTCTAATGTGAGTATTCAAATATTATCTCTGATTATTTTGTGCTTGAGTTTTCTATTGTTGACTTTACATCAACGTCCAACTTGACGTTGTCCCTTTAGCTCTGTACAGGTGAGGGAAGCGTAGTCGAGGGAAGCTTACTCCAGGAAACGGCACATGTAGGGGACGGTTACAGTACGTCTGTAAGATTACCGTTATTTGGTCCCTGGTTGTTTGTGTGTTACTCGGATTTACATATTTAGTCAGGATTGTAGTATTGTGTTGAAGTGTGGTTCGGTTCAATTGTATACCGTACTCTTGATAAGCTTCCATGTGTATGTTTTGATATCATTCCTGGAGAATCCAGTGAGTCCAGAGAGGTAAGAGGTGATCTGTTGTGATACCCTGATTTGGATTACTGTGTTAATTTGGTTTAATTGTTTTTTGTGATTATTAATAAACTGGTGCCTTGTGTTGTTGCCTTTGTGATGTGTTATTGATTAAGCACTGTGAAGTGTAGCCTAGTGTAACTGTGCTCAGTTCTGTCTGCGTGACAAGGTTATTGTGATCTTTAATGGATAATTGAAGAATCAGTGAAGTAAATTAGTTGTTGAGATAACTGTCCATTGAGGCAGTGTAATTAATGTAATTAGGTGAA
Source organism: Procambarus virginalis (assembly GCA_020271785.1). Taxonomy (NCBI): domain Eukaryota; kingdom Metazoa; phylum Arthropoda; class Malacostraca; order Decapoda; family Cambaridae; genus Procambarus; species Procambarus virginalis. The sequence goes on from WNGS01003388.1 coordinate 5,297,373, forward strand.
GTGACATATTCTTGATTGGCAAGCTGTCTTAAGTGATAGTGTTGTGTTAACGTAATTGGTCTTGATTAAGTAGCTGTCCGTGTGACAGTACTTAATGTAATTACTTTCTGATTGTTTAATTGTCTTGATGACAGAGTAAGTATAGTTAGAGGATTGTTGCTTCGATTGTTGAACTGAATGACACGTTGTCCTTAACATAAATTACCTTTGTTGTTGACTGTCTGGATAACATTAATTAACGTTATTAATTTATGTAATTATCCAAATTGTTGTTTGATAAGAATTGATTTGAAGTCGATTGTTCTTGGCTGTGTTATACGAACAGATAAAGTAAATTGCCATTGTTTTGATGGCCGCCCTTAGAGACGTGCGTTAACGTAATTGAGAAGGGTTAAAAAGAGACTGTCTCAGTGACCCGTCTTGCTGTGTTGGCATTGTTGTTATTGTTTTGCTGCAATTGTAAAGATTTGCATCTTGAGTCCAAGTGAGCACCCGTATTTTCAGAGTAATTCAGTATACCAGTCAAGAGCGGTACGGACAGGATTCCGTGCTATACTGAGGTCCGTTTGATTAGCTGGCATTAGTGTCTCTGAGGACAATTAACGTAACGTTAAATTGTTGTGCTTTATTTTTATATTACGTTCTGTAATAAATTGTTGTTAACGAAAGAAGTGTCTTTAGGTCAACACCTTTCAGCAATTCTTACCCCTCGCTCCTATTGCAAAAAACTAGACTATCCCTTGTACAATTGCGGAATCAAGCAATTGGATCCCGATAGCTGCTCTCGACTGTCTTTCTCAGTTTTGCGAAGTATAATCCACACATCTGGCACTTAACTTGTTGGCTTGTGCAGTCCTTCTGGCTGAGCATCACTAGTAAATTAGTGTAACTAAAATAAGAAGAAAAATCTCAGTGTATTAGATTTTCTCAGTGTATTTAGATATCCCCGCTATTCCCAAGGCACATTTTTTTTAATTTAGGTTGATTTTAGTGTCTTACTATCTTACTTCATGTAATTTTTTAACAGGATTATAATAGGTCTGAAAACCTACACCTGTGGGACTCCGCTGGTGACATGGAAACTTTCTGACATCTTGTCTCCCTCGCTGTGCCTCACTCCCTCAAATTTTGCTTTTCTTTTGTATCGACTTTTGCTGAGACGCTTCTTTATCCACTGGAGTACCCTCCCTGTGACTCCTGGCTGCTCGTGCAACTGGTCTCCTGCGGGGTTCTGTTGGAGTTTTTTTTTTAACAATATGTCCGACTTCTTTTATCGTTTCCCATTTCTTTCGCCGCTCAAAGAATATTATCAGGTCTGTGAGAAAAGATTTACTTCTCTGGATCCTATTTTGATGGCGTGAAACAGTTTCTTCTTTGCAGTGTTGCTACTGGTCAGTAAGTACCTCATGATCTTCATCTGCTTACTTGGGATGCACGTTAGTAACACTGCTGGCCTGTAATACCTGGACAAAACTCCTTTTTCCCATCAGAGCGTTTTCAGGCGTTCTACTCATCGAGCCCAGCCTGGGTAAAGGTTGTACTCTCTCTTCCTCCAACATTGGCTCTAAACTGATTGTCTTCCAACGTTCTGGTCATTCTCCTTTGTTTCAAGAACGCTTCATTCACCATATAAAACGAATGAGGCTTCCTCTCCTTCCTTGAGAATCCATGGAGATTCTAAAAGATTCAAGAGCCATAGTTGTATCCAGCTCATGCATAAGATTTATTCTCTTATGTGGAAATCTGAGTCCCTCAGCGGCGTCTGTTTGACACCGTCCGACTCAGTTAAGGCACTTCACTTTTCTTTATTGTGAAGACTTCTTAGAATCTCTTGTTGAGTCCCTGTTAAACATCCAATCTTTTTTTTTGAATGATCTTCATCTCCTATCTTCATATTCATCAATGGTTACGTAATTGATGTTATATTAATAATATGGTTATGAAGTAGTTACAACTGTGTCTTCGTTTTAACAACTACTGCATGGTGTACTCGGCAGTGCCCGGGTGTACCTGGTAACCATTTCTTTCGCACACACCCTCCCCGTATCCCTCTACACACACACACACACACACACACACACACACACACACACACACACACACACACACACCCTCTCACTCTTCTCCTACATACACACACCCTCTCAATCTTCAGCCTACAGACACACACACCCCCTCTCACTCTTCCCCTACACACACGCACACCCCCCCCTCACTCTTCCCCAATACACACACATGCAGAAGATGAACTGCAGAAGGCAGCAACACAAGCCCACAGAATGAGAGCGAAGCTGCTGATCATGGGGGACTTAAATCATGGAGAGATAAATTGGGAATCAAGGAATCCCCATGGAGGGGACGAGACGTGGGGAGCAAATTAGTAGATGTTATAGACAGGAATTTTCTAACACAGCATGTGAAGGAAGATACAAGGGAAAGAGGAGGAGATGCACCGAGCCTATTAGACCTGATTTTCACCCAGAACGTAGAAGATATCGAGAATTTGGAGCATGAAACACCTCTAGGGGCCAGTGACCATTGTGTCCTAGTCTTTGACTACATGATGGAATTCAAACTTATGACCATGGGACAAGAGATCTGGGAAAGGAGAGTTGACTACAGGAAAGGGGACTATAGGAGGATAAGGGACTACTATCTGGGGGAAGTGCAGTGGGAGAAAGAAATTAGAGGAAAAACAGTACAAGATATGATGGACCTAGTCATACAGAAATGCCAAGATGCCGAAGAGAGATTTATACCAACGGTAAAGGGAAAAAATAAGAAGGAATATAATAACCCATGGTTTAATACACAGTGTCAGGAAGCAAAAATGGCCAGCAGGCGGGAGTGGAGGAAGTACAGAAGACAAAGGACAGAGGACAACAGGATCAGATGCAACAGAGCTAGGAACGTTTACATTAACATAAGACGGACATCGGAAAGGGACTATGAGAACGATATAGGAATCAAAGCGAAAAAACAACCTAAGCTACTACACAGTCATATAAGAAGAAAAATGTCGGTGAACGACCAAGTGACAAGACTAAGGAAGCCAGAGGGGGCATATACTGAATGTGACAAGGAAATCTGTGAGGCACTGAAAGCCAGTTTCCATGGAGCTGCTCAGGCACTACCGAGCCCGAGCAGCTCCCATTGTTGGAAGGGGTTACCCTAGATGAAAGACTATCAGGTATAGAGGTGACAGCAGAGGAGGTAATGAAACAGTTGATAACTCTAGATGCATCTAAAGCAGTAGGACCAGACAAAGTATCACCGTGGATACTAAAAGAAGCAGCGCAGGCCCTCAGCGTGCTTCTGGCAATGATCTTTAATGAGTCACTTATGTCGGGAGAATTGCCCAGTTGCTGGAAGAAGGCAAATGTCGTGCCGATCTTCAAGAAAGGTGATAGAGAGGAGGCACTTAACTATAGACCTGTATCACTGACAAGCATCCCCTTTAAAATACTGGAAAGAATATTTAAGCTACGACTGGTTGCACACCTGGAGAACATTAGGTTTGTGAACAAACATCAACATGGGTTCTGGACAGGAAAATCGTGCCTAACAAACCTTCTGGAATTCTATGATAAAATAACGAGGATAAGACAGGACAGAGATGATTGGGCAGACTACATATTTCTGGACTGCCAAAAAGCCTTTGATACAGTACCGCGTATGAGACTGCTGTTCAAACTCGAGAGACAGGCGGGGGTAGGGTGAAAGGTCCTAGCATGGATAAGGAACTACCTAACAGGAAGGAGCCAAAGAGTTACGGTAAGGAGCGAGAAGTCGGACTGGCGAACAGTAACAAGTGGAGTACCACAAGGATCGGTGATGGGACCAATTCTATTTCTTGTATATGTTAACGACATGTTTACGGGTGTAGAGTCCTACATGTCGATGTTTGCGGATGACGCAAAGTTGATGAGAAGAGTTGTGACAGATGAGGATTGCAGGATCCTCCAAGAGGACCTGAACTGGTTGCAGAGATGGTCAGAGAAATGGCTACTGGAATTCAACACGAGCAAATGTAAAGTTATGGAAATGGGACTAGGAGATAGGAGACCAAAGGGACAGTACACAATGAAGGGGAACAGCCTACCTGTGACGACGCGCGAAAGAGACCTGGGTGTGGACGTAACACCTAATCTATCTCCTGAGGCACATGTAAATAGGATAACGACAGCAGCGTACTCTACACTGGCAAAAGTTAGAACATCATTCAGAAACCTAAGTAAGGAGGCATTTAGGGCTCTTTACACTGCCTACGTAAGGCCAGTCTTAGAGTTTGCCGCCTCATCATGGAGTACCCATCTGAAGAAGCATATAATGAAACTGGAAAAGGTTCAGAGGTTTGCAACGAGACTCGTCCCAGAGCTACGAGGGATGGGATATGAGGAGCGCCTGAGGGAACTGTGCCTTACGACACTAGAAAGAAGAAGGGAGAGGGGGGACATGATAGGAACGTATAAAATACTCAGAGGGATTGACAGAGTGGACGTAGACGAAATGTTCGTACGGAATAGTAACAGAACGAGGGGACATGGATGGAAGTTGGAAACTCAGATGAGTCACAGAGATGTTAGGAAGTTTTCTTTTAGCGTGAGAGTAGTGGGAAAATGGAATACACTTAAGGAACAGGTTGTGGAAGCAAATACTATTCATAATTTTAAAACCAGGTATGACAGGGAAATGGGACAGGAGTCATTGCTGTAAACAACTGATGCTCGAAAGGCGGGATCCAAGAGTCAATGCTCGATCCTGCAGACACATATAGGTGAGTACATATAGGTGAGTACACACACACACACACACACACACACACACATACACACACACACACACACACACACACACACACACACACACACACACACACACACACCCTCTCAATCTTCCCCAACATACACACACACCCTCTCACTCTTCCCCTACACACACACACACACACACACACACACACACACACACACACACACACACACACACACACCACACACACCACACACACACACACACACACACACACACGCACACACACACACACACACACATGCACACAGGGGGCCAGGTAGCCTGGTGGATAGCACGCAGGATTCGTAATTCTGTGGCGCGGGTTCGATTCCCGCACCCGGCAGAAACAAATGGGCAAAGTTTCTTTCACCCTGAATGCCCCTGTTACCTAGCAGTAAATAGGTGCCTGGGAGTTAGTCAGCTGTCACGGGCTGCTTCCTGGGTGTGTGTGTGTGTGTGGTGTGGAAAAAAAAGTAGTTAGTGTAGTTAGTAAACAGTTGATTGACAGTTGAGAAGCGGGCCGAAAGTGCAAAGCTCAACCCCCGTAAAATACAACTAAGTGAATACACACAAATGGAATGCATTAGGCAGTGATGTGGTGGATGCTGACTCCATACACAGTTTCAAGTGTAGATTTGATAGAGCCCAGTAGGCTCAGGAACCTGTACACCAGTTGATTGATAGTTGAGAGGCGGGACCAAAGAGCCAGATCTCAACCCCCGCAAGCACAAATAGGTGAGTACCCTCTCACTCTTCCCCCCGTACACACATCCTACACGATCTACACCCCCCCCCCCCCACACATGCACAACTTCGCCAACATCCCCAAACACATCCCTCTCACTTATCCACCCACCAACACATCCCTCTCACTTATCCACCCACCAACACATCCCTCTCACTTATCCAGCCACCAACACTTCCCATTTCCACCAATATTCACTTTCCATCTTTTCCCAGCACTCATGACATTACCTAATCTTCCCTATCCCTTCTATTACACACCTACTTCCCCTACTTCCCTACTTTCTCCCTCCCTGCGCACACACGCAGTTCCACCTACCTCCTCCCTTTCTGTCCACACACTTCTCTTCTCCCATCACTGTAACCAAAAAGGTTGTCTTCCGAATGAAAATCTGTCATTCAAATACTTGTTTTAAAAATCAGTATCTTATTTCACAATTTTTTTAACACATTTAGGTACATATGTATTTGTGCAGCTGCCCTAGGCTGTAAGAAGGGGACTACAGAGTTTGTCATAAACTAGCTATGTGATGCTAACAGTCCTCATCACACAGGATGATTAGTCAAACAGAGGCTACTATTTTAATTAATGCTAAAGTCTATTGACTCGGCACTGAATATTTCATATCAACTGAGTTCGTGAAGGAAGGACATTGGGGCCGTAACTTCCCTCACGGGGCCCTTGGCTGATCCCGCGTCTTCCCCTTCTTACACAACTGATAAAATAACCAATAATCCCGTACAGTTTAATTAGGCTAACCCAAAGCATCTCCAAGACACTGAATATATTACTTCTTGCGAGAGGAACTTGACATCAGTTATGTGTTATGAAACACTAACATTTTTCCCAGTCCCACTGGTGACATCTGCGTGTATTTTAATATAACTAATTATTCTAAGTTTGTTTATGTAAGACATACCTTCGAGGAGATCTCCTGTTACACAATGACCATCCCCTCTAGCTGTTCCCCCAGAGACTGGCTTATGATGTCAAGACCCCGCGTACAGCAAAGGCCCTTATTTTGTACTACCTTTTAGTACTCGCTATTAATTTAAGTGCTGTTTAATATTTGGTTCATTTAATGATTAAATATAAATTTATTTATATAATATTTATTAAATAATGTGGAAGGATAAATAGATGGATCGGTAGATTGAAGGATAAACGAGTAGATAGATAGATAGGTAGATGGAAAGATAGTTAGGTGGATAGATGGACAGATGGAAGGAAAGATAAGGAACATGGATAGACAGATTGATAGATAGAAGCATATAGATATAAAGCGATTCATTGATAGGTGGCTCAGAGATAGATTGAAAGGTGGATGGATTGACAGATAGAAATATGGATAAATATCAGAATGAACAGATGGATAAATGGATGGATGGATAGACAAATAGATGGATAAATAGATAGATATATGGGTATATGGATGGCCAGATGGATATTCGGATGGCAAGTTGGGTATATGGATTAGTAGATAAATTGATTTTAAGTGGATTGATAGATAGATGGATAGATTGATGGATAGACCGACGGATAGAGGGACAGAAAGATGGATAGCTAGATGGATGGATAGATTGATAAATGGACAGATATGAGACAGACAGATCTCAGCAACGCGGGGTGACCCCCTCTAGTATATATGTTGTACCTAATAGCCAAAATGCACTATTTGACTTAGTATGCGATGCTCGATTTGTCTAACAAGCCAAGTTTTCCTGAAATTATATATTTTTTCTTAAAACATTTCATACGCAATGATAAATCTCTCCATTATACTGTATATGACTTTATTTGTTTAAATTTGAGTTAAAACTAACGTAGAAATTTTAGCAAATCTAACCTATTTAACTTAACCTATCCTATCCTAATCTAACATAACTAGGTCAGTAAGTCATGTTCTTGGTTTAGTATAATAATATAAATTTAATTCAAATAAACCGATTAGAAAAAAAATAAAATTAAAATTAGCGAAACTCGAAACTCCAATATACATGAGAGTTTCGCTAATTTAATTCAGAATTCACCTGAAATTTTTCTCTCAAATGCAGAATACATTTTGCAGACCAAATAACTCAAGATTAAAGGCCAGGAAAGGCTTCAAGATTCCCACCGCCCTCAAGGGTGTGGCGCTGGCGGGGTATAATGGCTGGGATTACCACAGCCATCCTCAGGGATTGGCAGCAGGTGGGCGTACCCGAGGGCTGGGCCAAGGGTCATAAGAAGGAGACATTAATCTGGCCCTAGCTAGGGAGCGGCCTGGGCACCTGCCTCCGGTACAGGCTTCCTCCTCTCTCGCTGGATAAGATGTTGTGCGCAACTTTGATTTTGTTCAGCGGTGTTGCCGTCAGGGTTTTGTGGAGATGTTTCTTACGTCTGAGACGGAGGACATTAGACGAAAACGTCATAGGATTATTGATTTTTCTAAAATCTATTTGATCAATTTAATCAAATTTGCAACTCATTAATAAGAACAGTTTAACTGATGCGAAGTTGTAAACGCACATAATTAGGGCCAACATACAGAATACGTGATTCATTTCTAATTACGGCACTTGTTATATCTGTAATAGTTTCTGTGTCAGCACTAGTTATAACTATTTATGTTAGCACCTGACCACAAGTTCTGTCTGTATTGATTGTTGGCTTAAAACAAATGGAATCTGTATCGCTTAGCGCACCGATATTAATTACAGTGGCATTGATATTGTCCGGGCGTTAGTTATAGTGATCGTGGTTAATTCCAGTTAAAGGGGCATATAGTTATTAGGGTAACTGTTACTGACCCACTAGCAGACATAGTTGTTTTTAACGTCTGTCCATGTTTATTAGGTGGTGACAAACCTGTTCAATGTGCTGGTATTGCGGTTAGGTTCCGAAGGCTATTCTTTTGTCTGATAATTTAATTCTGCTGATAATTTTCTCCGTTTCATTTGGGTTTCTAGCGCAAAACTTATGTTGATACTCACTAGAAGGATTTTTATATATTAAACCTTCAAGCTCTCTGTCAGCTTGTAGAGCTCTTCCAGTCCTCCTCCAATGCCAGTATTCGTAGCTTGACGTTCGCTTATGCTTAGCTAAAGTAAACATTTGACTGATAATTTTAATAATTTGTGCAAAGCACAGTTTTACATTATTTAAATATTCTCTCTATTAGGTTAGCATTCTTCGCAATAACGAAGTGAATGAATACACCTTCTCAGGCCGTTATCGTTGGTGTGAAATACTAGTACTTCGCTTCTGATCCTCGAGAGAGGTTGATCATCCTTAAAACTTTCTTGATGTCTCTCTCTTGAAATGTTTGAGCTATTTAAGATGTAGACTAATATGCTTGATTGTTCTTCCATATTATGTCAACTATTTGATCCAGTCTTATGTGAGGGACGGTGTAAAAGTCTTCCGGCTGTCGAAGAATATCCATTCCATTCAAGAATATTCATTTTGATTTAATTATTTTTTGTGATATTGCATTGGAATTGATATGTGTTGTTTACCTTACCGTTCATTTCTTTACATCACGTCTGTGACAGCTAAGAACATGCTCTTTCACATGACTATTTTTCGTGTGAGGGAAATCTCCGAAACATCTTTACCGATTGGTTAGAAATTTTGGCACAACGTTGCATTTGAATACGTGTGTGTTTTTATATACCTACTATATACACGCCACACCTATGGCAGTTAAAAACATTTTTTTTAAAACAGCGCCATCTATTGGACATAAGAGAAACACACCCTGTACTCTTCGAAAGTTCCTCACTGATTGCTTTGAAATTTTGACACAACGTTCCATTCGAATACACACGTGTGTTTATATATCTACAATATAAGTGACACACCTCTTACAGGAAAAAACAAACTTTTTTTGAAAAACTGTGTCATCTGCTGCACATAAAAGCAACACGTAAAAAAACAAAAGCTATAGTAAATATGTTACGATTCCATTTCAATGTTTCCAATTGCATTGATAAATTGAATTTTCATAGTTTTTATTTTTTTTCCTTTTGATTTAATTATTTTGTTTGACATTGCATGGAATTGAGCCGTGTTGTTTACTATACCGTTCATTTTGTGAGTATAGTTTTATTTTTTAATATTTTCATTTTCTCACTTCGTTTTTTAACTGTTCTTCGTAATTCTCAGAGATGGGAACATCAGATCATTTGGGAATGCACAAAAGAAGGAGTGCATAATTGTGGGGAGGACGAGGAATTGGGAGTGGGGGATGGTGGGGAGGACAAGGGAACGGGGAGGGGGTGAATGATGGGGGAATGATGAGGGGACAGGGGAATGGGGAATGGTGGGGAGTACGTGGGGATGGGGGGAGGGGGGGAATAGTGGGGAGGATTTAGGGATTGGGGAGTGGGGGAGGACGAGGGGACAGGAGGAATGGTGAAGAGGATGAGGGGATGGGGGAGTAGGGAATGGATTGGAGGATGGGGGATAGGGAGGGGAGTAATGGACGGGAGGATGGAGGAACAAGGGAAGGTGCTGTGACTCAGCAATGCGCATGCATTACTGAGCCACAGCAACGTGTGGCCGGGAACAGCTAGTCTATGTAAATAAAAATGTAAATGTTCGTTTGTTCAAAATCGCTAATCTCCGAAAGTTCTTCACCGATTGCTCTGAAATTTTTACACAACGCTCCATTCGCATCTGAGCGTGTTTTTAAATACGTACTATATAGATGTCATGTCTATATAGTATTCATGACGGGAACAAACAGGCTTCTTTTAAAAAAAGCTGTGTTTTCCATGTGTTTTTCATGTGAGAAAAATTTCGAAACTTCTTTACTGATTGCTTTGAAATTTTGACACAACGTTGTATGCGAATATGAGTGTATTTTTAAATATCTCCTATATACGTGCCTCATCTATGATAGGAAAAAAAATACATATTTTTTTAAAGGAGCGCCATCTGTTGGACATAAGTGCAACACACTGTAAAATCCAGAAGTTCTTCACCTATTGCTTTGAAATTTTGATAAAAAGTTCCATTTGAATACATGCATGTGTTTATATATCTATTATATAGATACCACACCTGTGACAGGTAAATCATGTTATTTTTGAAAAACAGCACCATCTGCTGCACGTAATAGCAACACACACTATTGTAAATATGTTATGATTCCATTTCAATGTTTCCGATTACATTGATAAATTAAATTTTTATAGATTTCGATATATTTTCTTTTTGATATAATTATTTAGTGTGTCATCGCATTAGAATTGAGCTGTGTTGCTTACCGTACCGTTCATTTGGTGAATATAGTTTTTTTTATTTTTTTCATTTTTTCGTTTCGTTTTTTACTGTTCTTCTTATTTTTCAGTAATAGGATCATTTGATGTTCCTATTTTTCTGATGGGAAAATCAGATCATTTGGGAATGAATCAAACGAGTGAGTTAGGAAGATGGGGAGGACACGAGGA
>WNGS01003388.1:5338404-5353180 GCA_020271785.1 Procambarus virginalis
GGTTCCTGAGCCTACTGGGCTCTATCATATCTACATTTGAAACTGTGTATGGAGTCAGCCTCCACCACATCACTCCTAATGCATTCCATCCGTTAACTACTCTGACACTGAAAAAGTTCCTTCTAACGTCTCTGTGGCTCATGTGGGACTCAGTTTCCACCTGTGTCCCCTTGTTCGCGTCCCCCAGTGTTGAATGTTTGTCCTTGTTTACCCTGGTCGATTCCTCTGAGGATTTTGGTAGTTGTGATCATGTCTCCCCTTACTCTTCTGTGTTCCGTGTCGTAAGGTGGCATTTCCCACAGCCTTTCCTTGTAACTCATGCCTGTGTGTGTGTGTGTTGTGTGTGTGTGTGTGTGTGTGTGTGTGTGGTGTGTGTGTGTGTGTGTGTGTGTTTGTGTGTGTGTGTGTACTCACCTAGTTGTACTCACCTAGTTGTGCTTGCGGGGGTTGAGCTCTGGCTCTTTGGTCCCGCCTCTCAACCGTCAATCAACAGGTGTACAGTTTCCTGAGCCTATTGGGCTCTATCATATCTACACTTGAAACTGTGTATGGAGTCAGCCTCCACCACATCGCTTCCTAATGCATTCCATTTGTCAACCACTCTGACACTAAAAAAGTTCTTTCTAATATCTCTGTGGCTCATTTGGGCACTCAGTTTCCACCTGTGTCCCCTAGTGCGTGTGCCCCTTGTGTTAACAGCCTGTCTTTATCAACCCTGTCGATTCCCCTGAGAATCTTGAATGTGGTGATCATGTCCCCCCTAACTCTTCTGTCTTCCAACGAAGTGAGGTTTAATTCCTGCAGTCGCTCCTCGTAGCTCATACCTCTCAGCTCGGGTACTAGTCTGGTGGCAAACCTTTGAACCTTTTCCAGTTTAGTCTTATGCTTGACTAGATAGGGACTCCATGCTGGAGCCGCATACTCCAGGATTGGTCTGACATATGTGGTATATAATGTTCTGAAAGATTCCTTACACAAGTTTCTAAAGGCCGTTCTTATGTTAGCCAACCTGGCATATGCTGCTGATGTTATCCTCTTGATATGAGCTTCAGGGGACAGGTCTGGCGTGATATCAACCCCCAGGTCTTTCTCTCTCTCTGACTCTTGAAGTATTTCATCTCCCAAATGATACCTTGTATCTGGTCTCCTGCTTCCTACCCCTATCTTCATTACATTACATTTGCTTGGGTTAAACTCTAACAGCCATTTGTTCGACCATTCCTGCAGCTTGTCCAGGTCTTCTTGAAGTCTCAAGCTGTCCTCCTCTGTCTTAATCCTTCTCATAATTTTGGCGTCGTCAGCAAACATTGAGAGGAATGAGTTTATACCCTCTGGGAGATCATTTACGTATATCAGAAACAGGATAGGTCCAAGTACAGAGCCCTGTCGGACTCCACTGGTGACTTCACGCCAGTCTGAGGTCTCACCCCTCACTGTAACTCTCTGCTTCCTATTGCTTAGGTACTCCCTTATCCACTGGAGCGCCCTACCTGTTACTCCTGCCTGTTTCTCCAGCTTATGCATCAACCTTTTATGGGTACTGTGTCAAGGCTTTCCGACAGTCCAAAAAAATGCAGTCCGCCCACCCTTCTCTTTCTTATTAATTTTGTATCGTTGCGTTAAAGCTTTACTCTTCTAACAATCGATATCGTATCGAAACTTTCCTCAAAGTTGTGGATGGAGGTGGCTTCTACAACTTCTTCTCTCAGTGCCTTCCGCTTGTTGACAGCCAGTACAGGTAGGCTGGTCAGGTATGCTGGACTAATCCAGTTTAGTCTTCCCATTATCCCAGCTTTGTTCTCCGTCTAGAACACGAGCCTTTCGTGATGAACAGTATCAAATGCCATTTATTAGTCTAGGAAATGCAATCTCTTTCCTGTCGTATTCTAGTAACCATCTCATAGATCTCGATCTATGGGGGGGGGGAGTAACGGTGGGGTGGAGGTCCCAGGTGGTCTTGAGGGCGGCGGATGACGTTAGGTGGAGGTCCCACCTGGGTCTCATCACTAAAGAAAAATCCCCACAAGACCATCACCCTCACTTGAGAATATCCACACAGACAATCACCCTCACTAGAAAAACATCTCTACAACACAATTACCCTCACTAGAGATACATCCCCACAACACAATTACCCTCACTAGAGATACATCCCCACAACACAATTAGCCTCACTAGAGATACATCCACGCAACACAATTACCCTCACTAGAAAAACATCACAACACAATCACCCTCACTTAATAAATATCCATACAAGGCAATCACCCTCACTTGAGAAACATCCAAACAAGACAATCACCCTCACTAGAAATACATTCCCACAAGACAATCGCCCTCACCAGAAAAACATCCACACAAGACAGTCACCCTCAGTAGAGAAACATCCACACAAGACAATCACCCTCACCAGAGAAACATCCACGCAAGACAATCACCCTCACCAGAGAAACATCTACAAAGACAGTCACCCTCAGTACAGAAACATCCACACAAGACAATCACCCTCACCAGAGAAACATCTATACAAGACAATCACCATCACCAGAAAAACATCCACACAAGACAGTCACCCTCAGTAAAGAAACATCCACACAAGACAGTCACCCTCAGTACAGAAACATCCACACAAGACAATCACCCTCACCAGAGAAACATCTACACAAGATAATCACCATCACCAGACACAAGTCCTCACGAGCCAAACATGCTCACTTGTGTATTCAGAAGAGCTCTAGCCCAGCATCACCTCCTCGTCAGAATCATGAACTCTCTCGTAAACCTCAGGGATCCCATGCATGATAAGCTCCAAGTTTATGTTCCACACTGTTGCATGCATGACTTTTCAGGACAAAAACTTCTTGAATATTTCAGTTTCGAATGTTTTCATAATATGTTGTGATGTGTGTGCATAATATTTACATATATATATTGTTTATATTACAATATGTATGCAAATATATATATTGTAAATGTGAAAAAGAACAGTTGTTAGTGCAGGCGCCATTAGGGCAGAAGGAATGCATGTCACAATAAACAGAAAAGAGTAAAAATAAAGTAGACTGTTTGCTGACGTCTTCACAGAGAAGTACCTGCAGGATAAAACATAAAGAGGAAAAAAATTAAATACTTTACTATGGAAAAATGACTATTAAAAGCAAATAAAATAGTTTCTTCTAGACTTGGCGATATTAGAATGTGCAAAATGAGCAAAAACAATCAAACAAACAATATAACGTTACGTTAAAGTGCAAACAATAAAATGGTGAGGGAATACTGTATGCCAGGCTGCGTAAACCTTCCTCCACACACGGTAGTGTGAGGACAGGTCCACCAGAGAGAGCACTGAGGAGTATTCTGAATCGTGGTAGCTGGATGGCTTCTATTTATACGAGAAACGGCCGTCCAGGTGACGCTGGTGTCTTGATAACTGAAGCCGGCTCCAACAAATTATCGGAGTGGTTGTTCCTGGTCGCTGGCGTGAGGTTGCAGCACACCAGGTGTGCTGGGGGGGGGGGGTCACGGGTACTGCAGAGTAGGAAAACCACTGACCAGTGCGCTTCCAGCAGTCTAGTTCATGCAGTCTAGTTCTAGTTTTAATTCTTGAATAGGTAGACGTGGTGTGGTAGAATAGGTGATGATGGAACAGGCCTAATCTCCTCTTGAGAGAGATTCTCATAACAAATATATATATTATTATATATATATATATATATATATATATATATATATATTATATATATATGTCGTACCTAGTAGCCAGAACTCACTTTTTGGCCTACTATGCAATGCCCGATTTGCCTAATAAGCCAAGATTTTCTGAATTTATATATTTTCTCTAATTTTTTTCTTATGAAATGATTAAGCTACCCATTTCATTATGTATGAGGTCAATTTTTTTTCATTGGAGTTAAAATTACGTAGATATATGACCGAACCTNTATATATATATATATTATATATATATATATATATATATATATATATATATATAATATATATATATATATAAGTTTGTGAGGGTACCACCTCTGGTGCCACTGTGGGGACCCATAGCCTCGGAAAAGAAAATAAAACGTATTCAGAGGAGACCTTGTGGTTTCTCACTGAACACTAATATTTTCTTCTCCTACCACCCCCATTCTTTTGTATGTACACATATATATTTGCTTTATTTGAATATATATATATATATATATATATATATATATATATATATATATATATATATATATATATATATATATATATATATTCATATATATATATATATTCATTTATATATATATATATATATATATATATATTCATATATATAGTAGTAGGCATCCATCAGTCTCAGGAGACTATGGAGTTGCGCTCTGGTTGTCGGTCTGGAGTGGCCGCACCAGAGCGCAAAGCCAGGGTAGGTTGAATCGCGGGAGAAGCTGTTACCCAGGCAGCAGGTCCCCCTCTCCACGGCGCTGAAAGTCTCCAATGGAAAGACATACGCCAATACGATTGGTTCCAGCGCCGTCGCAGGAACTGTGAGTTCCGGGTTGACCTCGAAGGTGATGAAGAAGGGCACAGGGACCTTTCTTGTAAACATATGTTTACAAGAAAGACTGCTACCAATATATATATATATATATATATATATATATATATATATATATATATATATATATATATATATATATATATATATATATATATATATATATATATATATATATATATATATATATATATATATATATATATATATATATATATTATATATATATATATATATATATATATATATTGGTAGCAGTCTTTCTTGTAAACATATGTTGTTAAATATGACCGAAAAAGTGAGATTAATAATTCCAACGCGAATTTTCTCAATATTGCTTATGTTTCTTTTCACTGTTGATGGTAATTGAAAAATAAATTCTCCAAAATACAATTTTATTTGTAGTCTGACACGAAGCCTGGACGCGTTTCATAATAACTTATTACATTTTCAAAGACTTTTGTTTACACACACAACTGTAACCTGTAAACACACATCTACACTTATATTCGCATTGAGGTGAGGTGATAAGGTACAAAAGTTTTGGCTGAGGTGATTGACATTTACACAACACAGAACACGAACCACTGGGTATAAAAGCATAAGAATGGAATTAACAGCAGAAGGCCTATTGGCCCATAGCATGAACACTTCCTCTTGATGCTTCTATATTGGTTCGGAGTCTTGAAGTGGGTAGAAAATAGTTGTAAAATAATTGACTGTTGATTGCTGGTGTTAACTTTTTGATGTGTAGTGCCTCGCTGATGTGAAGCCGCCTGCTATCGCTGTATCTATCGATGATTTTTGTGTTGTTTGTTAAGATTTCTCTGGTGATGGTATGGTTGTGGGAAGAAATTATATGTTCGTTGATGGAGCCCTGTTGTTTATGCATTGTTAATCGCCTGGAAAGAAACGTTGTTGTCTTACCTATATACTGAGTTCTTTGGGGCTTACAGTCCCCAAGTGGGCATTTTGAGGCATAGACGATGTTTGTTTCCTTCAAGGCGTTATGCTTGGTGTCTGAAGAGTTCTTCATGAGTAGGATGGCGTTTTTTTTTTTTGGTTTTATGGTAAACCGATTTACTATAAAACCCAAAAAGACGGTCTCCACGGCCTCCCAACCATTTCCCTCTCCACCGTCTTCTCGTGCACCCTACCATTCCTCACTCCTCCATCCCCTCTTCTTTCCTACCATGACCCACACCCCTGTCCCTTTGGTCTCCCCACCATGGGAGCCGGTCGGCCGAGCGGACAGCACGCTGGACTTGTGATCCTGTGGTCCTGGGTTCAATCCTAGGCGCCGGCGAGAAACAATGGGCAGAGTTTCTTTCACCCTATGCCCCTGTTACCTAGCAGTAAAATAGGTACCTGGGTGTTAGTCAGCTGTCACGGGCTGCTTCCTGGGGGTGGAGGCCTGGTCGAGGACCGGGCCGCGGGGACACTAAAAAAGCCCCGAAATCATATCAAGATAACCTCAAGATAACCATTCTCCATTTCCCCATCCCCTCGTCTCCACCATCCCAAACTCCCCCGTTCGCTCGTCCTTCCTCATCATTACCTCATTTCATTATGAAGACCATTACCTTCGTCTCTCATTTCCGTCCCTTCGTCATCCCACCATTCCCCACTCCCTCGTCCGATGCCTTCCTTAATGGTCTGATGTTCCTATCAGAAAATTAGGAATATCAAGTGATCTGATGTTCCCATCGCTGAAATATTAGAAAAACAGTTAATAAATTATATGAAAATATTAAAAATATATAAAAATATACTATACTCACGAAATGAACGGTATGGTAAACAACAGAGCTCAATTCCAACGCAATTCACACAAAATAATTAAATAAAAATGAAATAAATCGAAATCTATGAAAATAAAATTTATCAATGCAATCGTTAACATTGAAATATAATTCTTAACATATTTAGTATAGCGTGCATGTTGCTATTATGTGCAACAGATGGCGCTGTTTTTCAAAAACGCATGTTTTTACCTGATACAGGGATGGCATCTATATAGTAAGTATATAAAAAGATGCACATATTTGAATGCAACGTTGTGTCAAAATTTCAAGTCAATCGGTGAAGAACTTTCGGAGATTACAGCGTGTGTTGCTCTTACGTTCAACAGATAGCGCTGTTTTTCCCCCCAAAAAATGTTTTTCCTGTCACAGGTGAGGTATGTATGTAGTAGATATAAAAAAAGACCCGCCTATTCGAATGCAACGTTGGGTCAAAATTTCAATGCAATCGGTAAAGAGGTTTCAAAGATTTCCCTCACATAAAAAACATATGAAAAACACAGTTTTTCAGAAAAAAAAACATTTTTTTTTACCGTTTCAGACGTGACATCTATATAGTATGTATTTAAAAACGTGCTCGGATGCGAATGGAACGTTGTGTTGAAATTTAAAAGCAATCGGTGAAGAACTTTCGGAGATTAGCGTTCATGCACAAACGAACAGTTCCATTTTTTTATATATAGATATACATTATTATTGTATTTTGGCAGCAGTCTTTCTTGTAAACATATGTTGTTGAATATGACCGAAAGGGTGTAACACGGGGTCGGGGGTTTCGTTGTTATTTATCTTCTTCCCCGTCCATATTCTTATTCAACTTACTTCAAACCAACGGACCCCAGAGCATTACTCTAGCCGAATCCCACGCCACGTGATCTTAAGCGGTTTGTGCGGCTTAAGATTCTACGTCCCTTATGACGTGGAAATAGACTTCTAGCAAAACTGTAGAATCGCCTTGCGCTGCCTCCACCAGACCATTACCACTGAGCAATAACCGAGGTCTGGATCGATCATGTTAATCAATAAACCTTGGGGCTTGATCCCCCACTAGTTACATATGGGAGGGATGATTTTACATTAAAATGCGGAATTATTAAAAATCAAAGGGATAATGAATTCTTAATCGGTGTTAAAATCTGCGACCCAATGCAACTCGGCCTCGTGGGCACCACGTGGTTTGGACATGTAAATGATAGTACATAAAATGGAAATTAATAAAAAGACAATTTACTAGCTAATTGGTTTATTCAAAACTAAACAAAATATAAATCAAAGCACTCCCTGGCTGAACACTTCCTGGCTTAAAAGGCAATGAGATGACTAACTTCCTATACTCAAAACCATAGCAACTATACCTTTATGTCGACCAGCGGTGGTCGTGCTGGTCTAGGGGAGTTGTGGGTGAAGGTCACCTTCCCGAGTCGTTGCTTGTTCCACACTGCCCACTTCCCTCTCGCTCCTCTACACAGAAGCACAGATGGGTATTCCTATGCCTGGCTTTACTAAGTTTACTCGCAGGGTTTAAGTTGAACAGCTAATCTCTGTTGCACTAAACGATCCCAGATGGTTGAATTCTTTTAACTGAAGTTAATTACACAAGCATCTTAGGGAAGAGCTATTTCAGAATACAAAATGGCTATTTGACCTTTGTGAAATACTGAATGTGGAAACTCTGATAACCCATGACCGCTGAGGGCACTCCGCGCCAAGGTCTAGTCCCGGCTCGTGACGTCACTGATGGGGACTTACTCATTCTTCTAACAATTAGGATACTCGTGATACTATAAACAGGAATACTATACAATTTGAATGAAGACTAATTTCTCTAAATTACTGAATACTGTAGAATAATTCATTGTACAAAACTATGAGACAATGGCGCCAGTCATTTTGTCTTTCAACCGCCAATCCCCAGGGGATGCCCCCGCTCTAAGTCAGGTCCCTACACATGGTTCCAACTTCCCACTCTCCCATGCGTAGAGAGAACATTCTGGATCATTCCCACAACAAACTAGTTTGTTACAAGGGTAAGATTCATAATTCTAACACGAATCTTCTCAGTATTTCTTACGTTTTTCTTCACTGTCGAGGGTAATTGAAAAATTAACCCTCCAAAATAGATTTTTTTTACATTTTTATTTTTGGTCTGACACCTAAAAGCGTTTCATAAGTCTTCTTACACATTCAAAGACTTGGTTTACACATATCATACAACACGCTTATTACGTGTTGTATTATTAATTGTTTTGGGTGAGGTAATATGACACCAAAATTTTGGGTGAGGTGACAGAACACGAATCAATGGGTACACAAACATAAGAATGGATGTAACTACAGAAGGCCTATTGGCCCATACTTTCTCTTGCTACTTCTATGTTGGTACGGGGTCTTGAAGTGGGTAGAATATAGTTATGTGTTAATTGGCTGTTGATTGCTGTTGTTGACTTTCTGATGTGTAGTGCCTCGCTTATGTCGAGTCTCCTGCTATCGCTGTATCTATTGATGATTTCTGTGTTGTTTGTTAAGATTTCTCTGGTGATGGTCTGGTTGTGAGAAGAGATTACATGTTCCTTGATGGATCCCTGTTGTTTGTGCATTGTTAATCGCCTAGAAAGAGACACTGTTGCCTTGCCTATATACTGAGTTTCTTTGGGGCTTACAGTCCCCAAGTGGGCATGTGGAGGCATAGACAAAGTTGGTTTCCTTCAAGGCGTTTTGTTTGGTGCCTGGGGAGTATTTCATGAGTAGGTTGTCCATCTACATGCGTTGCTGAGCCACAGCAACGCATGGCCGGATTGACCAATCAAACATAGTTGATTGTTGGTTTTGACTTTTTTAAGTGTAGGTTCTCGCTGATGTCGAGTCTCCGGTTGCCGTTGTACCTGTTGAAAATTTTGGTTTTGCTTGTTAAGATTTCTCTGGTGATGGTCTGGTTGTGTGAGGAGATTATGTGCTCCTTGATGATGCCCTGTTGTTTGTGCATTGTTAATCGCCTAGAGAGAGACGTTTTTTCTTGCCTATATACTGAGATCTTTGGGGCTGACAGTTCTCAAGTGGTCATGTGAAAGCATAGACGGCGTTAGTGTGTTTTAAGGCGTTCTTTTTGGTGTATGGCGAGTTCTTCTTAAGTAGGTATGCCGCCTTCTGGTTTTTGTAGTAAATTGTTAATTGTATCTTCTGATTTGTGTCTGTGGGGATAACTTTCCTGATCGGGGATAACATAAGGTGATGTTTTTCTCTTTTCTCAATTTCATCACTTGTTCCTTCACTGTTGTTTTCCTCCTGATGTGGCTGTAGAGTAATTTTTGTTGGGTCTTAGCTTTACTCGCGATGTCATTTTCATACTGTCTCTCTGCTTCTCTCCTCACTCTGAAGTACTCATTCTGGCCCTCTGGTATCTCTCCCTGCTTTCTGGTATTCTGTTATTCCAGTAGTTCTCCATGTTCTTTTACTCAATTACTTAGCTACCATACATTCCTAATTGAACCATGAATTCTTCTGTTGCTTTCCATTTTTCTCTTTTTGGCCTTGACGAACCTGTCTGCAGCTTCCTGGCACTTTTGCGTGACATAATCCGTCATATTCTGTACAGTCTTTTCTCTGAGTTCTGTTTCCCATGGTATTCCCATTAGGAAGTGCCTCATCTCGTCATATTTTCCTCTTCGGTACTTTAGTCTTTTCCCTTGCAATCCCATCCTTGGTTAGGTTATCCCTACCTCCAGCAGAAACTTAAATGTCAATACACTGCAGTCACTCATTCCTATGGAGGCTTCAAATTTTACTTCCCTTGTTTCTGACTCATTCAAGGTGAATATCAGGTCGAGTCTATCAAACATATAATTTGATAGACTCTAGCTGGTTCCACATTCCCTCGCATTCTTGTGGGACCCTTGACATGCTGGTTCAGAAAGTTCCTAGTTGTCACTTCTAAGTTCAGCCCTTCATGTATCTTCACCTCCATGTGGGTCCCCATTCTCCCAGTCTATCTTTTCGTGGTTGAAATCGCCCATGATTAAGAGTCTAGATCCATTCCTGTAGGCAACTGAAGCTACTCTTTCTATTATAATATTGGATGTCATGTTGTTTCTGTCGAATTCCTGTCTAGGTTTTCTGTCATTTAGTGGAGGGTTGTAAATGACTACCACTATTATCTTAGGTCCACCAATTGCCATAGTTCCTGTTATGTAGTCTCTGAAACTGCCACAGCTCGGAATTTCCATCTCTTCAAAGCTCCAGTCCTTCTTTATCAGCAGAGCCATCCTCCTCCTCCTCCTCTCCCTTCCTCTATTTCCTGACTATATAGCAGTCGTTACTATATAGTAGTCATTTCCTTACTCTATATTATGATGGGCATTGGGTAGAGGCAATGAAGGATTTGTGCTCGTGGTGGGGGGGGGTGGTCTTCTATGTAGGTGGTGAGTTGGGGTGCTGCAGTCTCCTCTGGGGTTCCGGAATTGCTGGATTGGGGTTCCGCACTCCCCTATGGGACTGCTTGGTTGGAGGTTGTGGTTCCCTGGCTCCCTCTCCTCAACCTGCGCCTTTTTCTTGCATCTGCTGCCTGTATTATCTCTTCCCTGGTCATGTCCCTCTGAAGGGATTCCTTTCTTTAATTCGTTACATATTTCAGTTTGCCTTTTTACTAGGATGTCCTCTTTGATGGGCTCGTTTCTGAGTACTTCCTTGATCAACAGATCTTTGTCTTTGCTGTACAGGCCAATCCGGAAAAACTATTCTGTCTTTTTTCTACCTCTTCCATTCCAATCTCCTTTAGTATCCCTGACATTGCAGCTTTGTCCTTAGTCCCCCAATGTTCCCTTGTGGAATCTTCTTGTATCTTAATACCTACCACTACAACAGCTCTTTGCCTTTCCATTAGCTGGCTCGTGCATATAGCTGCCACCTGTGAGGTTACTGCTTTCATTACAAATTCCTTGACTGTGGACATGGCATCTGGGCACATCTACAGCACGTCAGCAAAGGTGGCACACATTGTAGGGGTCCCTGTCATTGCTATATCCCCTGTTACCTGGGGTTAGGTTGCCTGGGCCAGAGTCTGAGGAGATCTTGTATTTTTTTATCTCCTCTTGTGCTGCATTTAGTTCCTTTTGCAGTTTACTTATGGTTTGCCTCATGTCTTTAAATTCCTCACTGATTCCCTCCATAGCACGAGTAGTCATCCCCATGTATGACTCACCCTGTTCTTCTCCTCCACCTGTGTTCTGTTTTCCTACCATCCAGCTCGAACCCTTTTTTCCCTAGGGTTAGGTTTGTCTAAACTAACACTAAGTGTGTGCGTGTGTGCATGCATGTGTGGGGGATGCAGGTGAGGGAGGGAGGGGAGAGAGAGAGAGAGAGAGAGAGAGAGAGAGAGAGAGAGAGAGAGAGAGAGAGAGAGAGAGAGAGAGAGAGAGAGAGAGTCTGTTAGAGTTTGTGTGTGTGTGTGTGTGTGTGTGTGTGTGTGTGTGTGTGTGTGTGTGTGTGTTTATTGTGAGAGGTGGTGTTACGGTGGGGGGGCGGGGGTGAATACTATATGGGTGTAACACCGTAAAGGTGTTTGGGTTAGTTATATTTAATATATCCGTATAGTTCAGTGAGTCACAGACAAGGATTTTGAGAGGTGTCAGCTTGTCCGGCCTGGATCTCACCTCTAAGTGTTAATGACCACCAAGTTGACCTGACGTCAGATCATGCGAATCTCACCTGGCTCCCGCTAATCTTATAATTGAGCCTGGTAGCCTTCAAACATGCCGACGTTTAAGGAGTGGCTTGGTAGAGTGCCCGAGGCTATCTACTTGTGGGCGGAGTTAACTACTAGGTCTCCCAATAAATACTCGGAGAGCTATCGATTCGAGAGGACAGCAGAAGCAGAGCAAAAGACAGAAGAACAGCCAGCGGAGCAGAACTAAGGACAGCCTAGCCAGAGGCTGTCAGCCGGCGAGGCGGGACAGTCTCTGTCAACTACAGACCTCCCCCCCTCTCTCTATCCAACGGAGACTCAGACACTTGGTGAGTTGAACATTAAGGTGACTTAGTCGTGTTTACAAGTGTTGGGTGACGATCCAGGGCAGTCAGTTGTAGGGTTCTCGAATTTCTGGATGATGACTCACTTTGAATATTAAGCTTGAACATTTTTAATTGCTTAAATTATGATACTTATCATGTGAAAATATAATTGATGAATTTATTATTTAATTTGTCTTTCACTTTGTTCCCTAGAGATTTTGGAGTTGAGATAAGAAAGTCTCTGCGGTGACTGGTTCCATGATTTTAATGAATATATGATAAAGATGGAACATACTAATAATGACCTAATGATAACATCTTTTCTGAATATTGTGATTAATGAGTACATGTTTAGAGTTGAAACATGGTAATAACATCTTTTGGTACAGACAAGTTCCATTCCTTGTCTTGTATGTAAATGATCTAGAATGGATGGTGGCAGCAACTTCATCTACTTATATCTAATTCCTCACTTCTTCTAATGTCTACTCACTTCTTCTACTATCTACTCTTCTACTTCTACTATCTACTTTCCTACCTCTACCTATCTACCCTTCTACCTCTTCTACTTATCCTACTCACTTCCTACTTACTCGATATATTAATATCCCCCCCCTTACATGGGGGTCGTTGCTGAGTACTTACCTAGTTGTACTCACCTAGTTGTGCTTGCGGGGGTTGAGCTCTGACTCTTTGGTCCCGCCTCTCAACTGACAATCAACTAATGTACAGGTTCCTGAGCCTACTGGGCTCTATCGTATCTACACGTGAAGCTGCGTATGGAGTCAGCCTCCACCTGATGGAATGGAGGCTGACTGGAATGGGAGTAAATGGAATGCACTTCCTAGTGCATTCCATTTATCAACTACTCTGACACTGAAACAAATTCTTTCTAAAGTCTCTATGGCTCATGTGGGAACTCAGTTTCCACCTGTGTCCCCTTGTTCGTGTCCCACCCGTGCTGAAGAGTTTGTCTTTGTCCACCCTGTCAATTCTCCTGAGAATTTTGTAGGTGGTTATCATGTCTCCCCTTACTCTTCTGTTTTCCAGGGATGTGAGGTTCAGCTCCTTTAACCTTTCCTCGAAGCTCATTCCTCTCAGTTCCGGGACGAGCCTGGTGGCATACCGCTGAATCTTCTCTAACTTTGTCTTGTGTTTAACTAGGTATGGACTCCAGGCTGGAGCTGCATACTCCAGGATTGGTCTTACATAAGTGGTATATAGGGTCCTGAACGATTCCTTACACAAGTTTCTAAAGGCAGTTCTTATGTTGGCCAGTCTAGCATATGCCGCTGATGATATTCTTTTGGTGTGGGCCTCTGGGTACAGGTTTGGTGTGATATCAACCCCCAGATCTTTCTCTCTATTGGACTCTTGCAGGATTTCACCTCCCAGATGATACCTTGTGTTCAGCCTCCTGCTCCCTACGCCTAATTTCATTACCTTACACTTTACTGAGTTGAACTTTAGCAGCCATTTTCTTGACCATTCCTCCAGTTTGTCCAGGTCATCCTGTAGTTTCTGTCTATCTTCATCCTTCATGATTCTTCTCATAATTTTTGTATCATCAGCAAAATTGAGAGGAACAAGTCTATACCCTCCGGAAGATCGTTACATATATTAGAAACATTAAGGTCCAAGTACTAAGCCCTGTGGGACTCCGCTGGTGACATCTCGCCAATCTGATGTCTTCCCCCTCACCGTTACTCGCTGTTTCCTGTTGCTTAGTACTCCCTTATCCACTGGAGCACCTTCCCTTTACTCCTGCCTGTTGTTCCAACTTTTTTAACAGCATTTTATGGGGTACTATGTCAATGGCTTTCTGGCAGTCCAGGAAAATGCAGTCGGCCCACCCTTCTCTTTACTGCCTAATTTTTGTTGCCTGGTCATAGAATTCTATTAAACCTGTGAGGCACGATTTACCATCCCTGAACCCATGGTGCATTATAAAGTTATTTCACTCAGGATGCTCTACGAGCCTTTTCTTGACGATCTTCTCCATCACCTTGCATGGTATACAAGTTAAGGAAACTGGCCTATGGTTCAGTGCCTTTTGCCTGTCACCCTTCTTGTATATTAAGTTAGCAGTCTTCCAACTTTCTGGTAATTCTCCTGTTTCCAGAGACCTGTTATACACCATAGAGAGTGGCTGACTTAGTGCTTCTGCACCTTCCTTTAGCATCCATGGTGAGATTCTGTCAGGCCCAACAGTCTTTGTCACATCCAGCTCGTTGCTGGATTTGCCGACTCCTCATTCAGTGGACGGGCTTCTCCTTGTTCTATTGTGAAGACTTCGTGGAATCTCTTGTTGAGTTCTTCACACACCTCCTTGTCATTCATTCTCTGTGTATCTGTTCTCCCCTTTTCATAGTTTCATCACTTGTTCCTTCACTGCTGTTTTCCTCCTGATGTGGCTGTGGAGCAGCTTCGGTGG
>WNGS01003388.1:5384746-5398543 GCA_020271785.1 Procambarus virginalis
GCCAGTCACCACCAAGTATTAGTAGTGATAAACGTTACTTCTGTAGCCCCCACGGGTCTGCACTCGATCCTCACGGTGCCACTGTTCACCAGGAGAGTCTCTCAGTCTGTCTCCGGCTGGCCTCGTAGCCTAAAGACGAGTGAGAACACGATCACTTCACTTGATCATGTGCCCGCCCCGACAGAGGGCTCTACCGCTCACTTAGTCGCCAACTGGTGTTTACCGTGTCCAGTAACACCTCAGTGGAATAGTAGTAATATAGTAGTGGCCCCAGGGAATACTAATCAATTTGAATCAATAGCAGGTAAGTATATGTTTAAATCACTCACTTTAGATAGTCTCAATAGCACAAGGTAATGGAGGGTTGACACAAACACGGCGGTGGTTTGTAGTTTACTTAAAAGATCAAAGAATCACAACTCTGCATCAACAACATGGCAAAGGAATAAATGAGCAGCCTTCTCTCCGCCTCTTCACATTCTGGAACACTCCGGAATGGCAACACTCCCAGTTGACGTGCGTTCCCACGCTCCACATCAGTGTTATCGAACGTTTGGCAACTCGCGAGATGCCACGCCCACTCACACTCCTCACTGTTCTCACACTGCTCACTTCCTCACTATACTCACACTATTGGCGTGAGGCGCCTATTATTCCCTCGTATTCACAGTATATCACAACACTGGCATAATCACAGTTAACCACTAGACATATGAATATTTATTTAATAACTCCAGTATATATAGTTCACTTTATCAATATTCATAATAACGAGGTAACTCTAGGCACACAGCCTTACACTACTAAATTGTATATTTATATATAAACCTCTGGCACGAACTTATAATATAAATGACATGTAAATATAAATGTCCCTCGTCACAGTAATCTCTTCATCAAACCACAGGTGCAATCACACACCATATATGTATATCTCGTGAGAGCTCTATAGCATCTCCCTTCACAACTGTGTCTTACTAGAAACATAGACATTGGTGAGCCCTGCTCACGACATAGAAAATACTCTGCTAATCGCTAACTAAAGGGAATGGGAGGGAAAACTGAATTACCTACTTCCCCCATCAATGATGTGGACTCGTCCTCTGTTGAGGGTTGAATTGATCCTGCTTCTGGTTGCTGTAGGGAACACCCCCACACACACACTGATGCTCTTCCCAGGACCTCAACCAACACCCAAAATGCGCGTCTTCTCCATACTGCTTCTCTCTGCAGGCTCCGTGCTCCTCCACAACCTCTTGAAGGGTTGGAGTCGGTCTCCTGGCCGTCGCCTCCTCCTCACAACTACGTCTGCAGTCCTTACTCCGGCTGCAGTCGTTCGTATTCCCAGCTAGTTTGTTCTTCTTCTCCTCACGGTGAACTGGCCCAGCCGCTACGTCATCACCCGACTGGTGAAACTGTACAGTCGTCCCTGACGTCACTGCCCAGGCTTCATTCTTGCTAAGCACCTGTCACTGGAGCACTTGTTGCTCGTTTCCCATCAATTCCTTCTTCTGTCCGCCTCACGGAGTCAGAAGACCTCACAGGATGCTTGCAGACCACTGGTGATGCGTATATTCACCGGAGAGGGGCGAATACTGTCAGACTGACAGGCCCCCTATCGCACGTCCGCCTTGACGACGTGTCGTATCTAACTCTTGGCGCCACGGGGGCCCGGCCCGGACCTACCTTCACTCGTGACGTCACACTTGCCAAGGGGTTTCTCATTGGCTCCCTGTACCACGTCACCGTTCTTGGCCAATCTGGTGCCACTGACGTCATAACATTTTGGCGCGAAAACGTAGGAGTCGGCGCCATCTTGGCGTCCAAAGGGCCTAAGCCACTGGCCAAACACTCTTCTTTAGTTAATTTCTCTTCTATGCGAGAACACCTCATGCTCCCACATATGTCAAATTGTTCTCTGGAAGGCAGAGAACGTTCGGGTAAAGTAGATATGACTCTTACAGCTGGCGTGGGAGAAATATAAGAGGGGGAGGGAACACCGTCACATACCCCTCCCTTTAAAATAAGAGTCATATCGGTTTAGTGTACTCGGGAGAGGGCATCCGCTACCACGTTGTCCTTCCCTCTGATGTGCTTAATTCTAACCAGTATTCTTGTAGTAGTAATGCCCACCTTGTCAGCCTCTGTTGGAGTTTCTCATCTTGTACAAGAAAGTCAGAGGGTTGTGATCTGTAAAAACGAGAACAGGCCTCGCCCCTCCTCCCACGTACACGTCGAAGTGCTTTAGGGCCATTACTAAAGCCAAAGCCTCCTTTTCGATGGTACTATAGACACGCTGGTACTTCACGAATTTCTTGGAGTAAAATGCAACAGGCCTATTTACCTCGCTCCTTTCCTGGGCCAACATGGCTCCTATCCCTACATCACTGGCATCTACATACAGAATGAACCTGGCTGTAAAATCTGGGGATATCAACACTGGGGCCTCTGTCAACAGGTTCTTCGTCTTCTCGAAAGATTCCTGGCAGGCCTCTCCCCACTTCCATCATGTATTCTTAGAGAGTAATTATGTCAGAGGATGCGCTATCGTGGAAAAGTTCTTACAGAAACCACGATAGTATCCAATCATCCCAAGATACCTCAGCAATTCCTTCCATGTCCTGGGTATTGGGTAGTCTCTAATAGCTGATACCTTGTGGTTCACAGGGGTAACCTCTCCTTGACCGATGACGAAGCCTAGGTATTCTAGATGGGCCTTCCCAAACTCACTCTTGGCTAGGTTCACGGTCAGGTTAGCATCTTCCAGCCTCCTGAACAGCTCCCTGAGTCGCTCTAGTGTGCCTCCCAATCGTCGGAGTACACTACTATATCGTCAATGTATACAGTGCAGCCTTCGGCTCCTCTCAGCAACTCGTTCATCATACGTTGAAAACAACTCCCGCTGTTCTTCATCCCGAAGGGCAACACTTTATACTGATACAGTCCATCTGGTGTCACAAAAGCTGATATCTTTCTAGCCTCGGGAGTTAACGAGATTTGGTAATACCCCTTGAGCAGGTCGACCTTGGACATATCTGGCACTACCCACCTGATCGATGCAATCACTTACCCTGGGCATGGGGTGGGAATCTGCCACAGTGATGGAGTTCACCTTCCTTGTAGTCCGTGCAAAAGCGGTATGTACCGTCGCTTTTCTTAACCAGCAAACACGGGAACTCCACTCGCTGTTGCTAGGCTCGGCAAGGTCATTCTCAAGAAGGTACTCTACCTCCTTCCTCATCAATTCTCGCTTCTCAGGGCTGACCCTATAAGCACTCTGTTTAATGGGCCTGGCGTCCCTCACCTCTACCTCGTGCGTCACACTCTTGTGGCGTCGGGGCACGTCGGTAAAAAGAGATGCATTCTCTCTCAACAGGTCCGTCAGATCCGCTCTCTGTCTTCCTTCCAGGTGTTGAAGCTTGACTCCGATATTCTCCAAACTCTCCGCATTGGAGAGATGGGTGCCGTCCGCCCTGGACCATTTTCCTTCCTCTGCTGGAATCTCTTGATTCACCTGCACGCATAAGACCACTTTCTGCTGTAGTTCTCGTGGCATTGTTCCGTCCTGCACGGCGGCTCCTCCTTCTTCAGGGAAGAAAGGCTTCAGACGGTCAATATGACACACCTGTGTCTTGCGGGGTCTGTCCGGCTTGCTGACTTCATAGCTTACTGGACCCAATCGTCTTAGCACCTTATACGGTCCCTCAAATCGTGACTCGGTCACACGGCTCTTCCCTGGCAGTAACACCATAACCTGGGACCCAACCTGGAACTCTCTTGGCGTAGCTTTCTTGTCGTACAACTCTGACATCTTTTGCTGCGCCTCCTTCAAATGCTTTCCTGCTAGCTCTTTCGCCAATGCGAGACGCTCCTTAAATTTCTGCACATATTCGCTGACCGTTCCCACGGTCACTCCTGGCGCCCATTGCTCTCTCAGCATGGATAGAGGACTCCGTACCTCATGTCCATATACCAGTTGGAACGGTGAGAAACCCAATGACTCCACTACAGCGTTCCGTATAGCAAACAATGCAGGGTACACTGCCTCATCCCACTCGGCTCCTTGTTCCGCACAGAACACTCTCAGAATGGTTTTCAGTGTGGAGTGAAAACTTTCGATCGCCCCTTGCGACTGCGGTCAGTAGGACGACGACCGAATCTAAGTTACTCCCCAATTCGACACGGTTTGTCTAAACCACTTGGACTGCAATACGTTCCCACAGTCCTTCTGGATTTCCTTGGGCATTCCCACCCAAGAGAATAAAAGCTGCAACTGCCCGGCTACACCTTTTGACGTCAAGCATCGCATCGGGACTTCTTCCGGGAACCTTGTCGCCGCACACATGATGGTCATCAGGTAGATGTTTCCCTTTCTCGTCCGTGGCAACGGTCCTATCCCGTCGACCAACAGACGTTCAAACGCTGGCCCAAATGCAGGAACAGGGATTAACAGGGCCTTTCGTATCGCGGGTACACTCTTTCCTGCTCTCTGGCAAGGTAAGCAAGTCTTACAGTGACGCCTCACATCGGCGTCCATACCCTGCCAGTAGAAATGGTCCCTGATCTTGCGTAGAGTCTTGGTCACTCCCAGGTGACCTGCAGAATTCACAGAGTGCGACAGATCCAACACTGCCGCTCTGCACTGGGCTGGCAACACTACCTGGTGTCTCATACCTAGTGATTCCTCTCTGGCCTCCATTCTCACAGGCCTCCATTGTCTCATCAGCATCCTATCTTGCAGATAAAAATGTGGCACTCTCAGGACCAGCACGTCCTCCTTTGGCCTCCCGAATCAAATCTGGGAACTCCACCTGCTGTAACTCCCCCAGACGAGCGCGGTCCACCCCAAGAGAACTGGCGACGGTCACCTGTAGCTCACCATCCGGCAACTCGTATCCGGGTTGCCTTCGCCCTACACCTGTTCTCCGAGTTCCACGAGGAGGTGATCGACCCCCAGGCTGTCAGACGTCTCTTCCTCAGCCCCATCAGATCCACTCACTCCGTGCTCGTTGCACCGCCTTGGGATCACACCGCGTACAGTGAACGCCACCTCGGCAATTCCCTTCCCGTTCCCAAAAGCGTCTAATACTCCGCCTGTCTCTCTGTAGTGCTCCAAGCACTCCTCGCCCTTCACGAGGTTAGGGAGGACACATCCTCCACAGGCGTCATTCCCAAGGATAACTTGCGCCTCCATCTTGGGCATTGAGTCGCAGACCCCTACCACTAGGGTCTGACAGCCATAATCAGAATCCAATGTTACCTTGCGCAGGGGCAGCCTCACTGGGCCTCCCACAGTGGTCACAACAGCCACCCCCACACTGGTGTTCTCATAACCCTCAGGGAACAGGGTTCTACTCACCAGGGTAAAATCAGCCCCGGTGTCCCTCAATATCTTCACAGGAACGGGGTCTGCCTCCCCCATCCTTACCGTCCCCTCACACACGAACGGGTGAATTTTCTTCTCCACACCTTGTACAAACTCACCCCGCACGTTCTCGGCCACTTGGTCCTCCATCCTAACGAAAGCAACGTTCCAACGCTGCTTAGGGCGTTTGCAATCCCGCGTGAAATGTCCATAACCTCCACAGTTGTAGCAGCAGACTCTTCTTGGCGGTGACCTTCCATCACCCCTCGCCCTGGCAACGCCTCCAGAGACCGTCGCTCCGTGGGACGACAGATCCGGCACTCTCAGCTAGGGGCTTCTTGACTGGTTCCACAGAACTTTTCAGTCTCCTACCGTCTCCACTCGAGAGGTGGGACTTGGGAGAACTCGTTCCTGTCCTCCATCCATCTGTCTTCCTAAAACCACTCCCATAGCCAGAGTACACCGGCGGCCTGTGTGGTCCCTCTCTGCATGGTCGCAAAGCTTCCTCCAACATGTCGGCTCTGTCAGCAGCAGCCCTCAGGTCTTTTATGTCCGCCTCCTTGATTCTAATCCTGATCTCAGGAGAGAGCACGGACATAAATTTTTCCATGACCATTAGCCATTTGATGTCCTCAGCTGACTTAGCCCCTTCAGCTTTCAACACTTCAGAAATCTTCTTTCCATGACTCGCCGTCTCTGCATAAGATTTTCCTGGCGAACGGGTACATTCTCGGAACCTTTTCCTGTAACACTCTGGAGTCAGCTTAAACGAGTGAAGCACTGCTCTCTTCACTGCATCATAATTGGTGCATTCCTCGAGGTCAAGCATGTTGTAAGCCTCGCGATGTTCACCTGTGAGCCTACCCTGGACCAGCTCCGCCCACTCTGCTCTTGGCCACTTCTTCAAAGTAGCTACCCTCTCGAAATGGTCAAAGAAACCCTCAGCTTTCTCGAAATGGTCAAAGAAACCCTCAGCTTCATTAGGCACAAAGACTGGTAAATCGCGCTCTCGTACCCGGGGGTCTTCCTGCTGTGGGGGTGCGAGTGGGGCTAGCCCTAGTTCAGCCCGCTTCAGCTCAACCTCTCTGTTGGCTTCAATCTCTTGCTGCTTCAGTTTGGCTTCCAGCTCGTGCTCCTCCCGTCTAAGCTATGCTTCTCGTTCTTCACGCTTCTGCTGTGCTGCGTGCTCACGCTCTTCCCTGCGCAGCTGTGCCTCCACCTGCAGCTTCATCATCTCCAGCTTGACGCTGCGCCGGCTGCCGCTGGATCCCCTACTGCTTCCACCAATGCTTAAATTCTCCCTTGCACTGGCAGGTGTCTGTGGCCGTTCCTCCCTTGAAGCCTCATCTCGGGCCTTGAGCTGTGCCACAATCTCAAGCCTCCTTTCTCCCACTTTGGAGGATCTCAACTGGATTCCAAAGTGGTCAGCTATCAACTGCTGCTGCGCCTTGGTGCAATCCTCTAGCACCTGTTCATCCCTGGTGTCAATAAACCTTACTACCTTCTCGTCCTCCATACTTGTGCTATGAGTGAATACCTGTTACCTGTACCTAATACCTTTTGGCCACTATCAAGCACCTCAATCGTAATAGTGATCCTGGCAAGGTCGCCAATGTCAGGGTGTCTCTCTCTCTAGCCAGTCACCACCAAGTATTAGTAGTGATAAACGTTACTTACTGTAGCCCCCACGGGACCTCACTCAATCCTCATGGTGCCACTGTTCACCAGGAGAGTCTCTCTGTCTGTCTCCGGCTGGCCTCGTAGCCTAAAGATGAGTGAGAACACGATCACTTCACTTGATCATGTGCCCGCCCTGACAGAGGGCTCTACCGCTCACTATAGGTCGCCAACTGGTGTTTACCATGTCCAGTAACACCTCAGTGGAATAGTAGTAATATAGTAGTGGCCCCAGGGAATACTAATCAATTTGGTAGCAGGTAAGTATATGTTGAAATCACTCACTCTTAGATAGTCTCAATAGCAACAAGGTAATGGAGGGTTGACACAAACACGACGGTAGTTTTGTAGTTTACTTAAAAGATCAAAGAATCACAACTCTGCATCAAAAACATGGCAAAGGAGTAAATGAGCATCCATTTCTCCGCCTCTTCACAATTCTGGAACACTCCATGAATGGCAACACTCCCAGTTGACGTACGTTCCCACGCTCCACATGCAGGGTAATCGAATGTTTGGCAACTCACGAGATGCCACGCCCA
The DNA here is from genome assembly GCA_020271785.1 of Procambarus virginalis. NCBI lineage: Eukaryota > Metazoa > Arthropoda > Malacostraca > Decapoda > Cambaridae > Procambarus > Procambarus virginalis. The sequence goes on from WNGS01003388.1 coordinate 5,392,331, forward strand.
CTCACACTCCTCACTGTTCCTCACACTGCTCACTTCCTCACTGTACCAACACTATTTGCGTCAGGCGCCTATTATTCCCTCGTAATCACAGTATATCACAACACTGGCATAATCACAGCTAACCAGTAGACATATGAATATATTATTTAATAACTCCAGTATATATAGTTCACTTTATCGATATTCATAATAACGAGGTAACTCTAGGCACACCGCCTACACTACTAAAATTGTATATTTATATATATAACCTCTGGCACGAACTTATAATATAAATGGCATGTAAATATTAATGTCCTCGTCACAGTAATCTCTTTATCAAATCACAGGTGCAATCACACACCATACATGTATATCTCGTGAGAGCTCTATAGCATCTCCCTTCACAACTATGTCTTACTAGAAACATAGACTTCGGTAAGCCATGCTCATGACATAGAAAATACTCTGGCTAATCGCTAACTCAGGGGGAATGGGAGGAAAAACTGAATTACCTACTTCCACCATAAATGATCTGGACTCGTCCTCTGTTAAGGGTTGAATTGAAGCTCTTGGACCCGGCTCACGACTTGCTGTAGGGAACACCCCCACACACACTGATGCTCTTCCCAAGACCTCAACTAACACCCAAAAAGCGCGTCTTCTCCGTACCTCTTCTCTATGCAAGCTCCGTGCTCCTCCACAACCTCTTAAAGGGTTGGAGTCGGTCTCCTGGCTGTCGCCTCCTCCTCACAACTACAGTCTACAGTCCTTACTCCCAGCTGCAGTCGTTCGTATTCCCAGCTAGTTTGTTGTTCTTCTTCCTCACGGTGAACTGGCCCAGCCACTACGTCATCACCCGACTGGTGAAATTGTTCAGTCGTCCCTGACGCCACTGCCCAGGCTTCATTCTTGCTAAGCACCTGTCACTGGAGCACTTGTTGCTCGTTTCCCGTCAATTCCTTATTCTGTCCACCTCACGGAGTTCACGAAGACCTCACAGGATGCTCGCAGACCACTGGTGATGCGTATATTCACCGGAGAGAGGCGAATACTGTCAGACTGACAGGACCCCCCTAACGCACGTCCGCCCTTGACGACGTGTTGTATCTAACTTTTTGCGCCACGGGGGCGCATGGCCCGGACCTACCTCAACTCGTGACGTCACACTTGCCAGGGGCGTTTCTCATTGGCTCACTGTACCACGTCACCGTTCTTGGCCAATCTGGTGCCACTGACGTCATAACACTTTGGCGCGAAAACGTAGGAATCAGCACCATCTTGGCGTCCAAAAGGGCCTAAGCCACTGGCCAAAACACTCCTTTAGTTAATTTCTCTCCTGTGTGAGAACACCTCATGCTCGCACATATGTCAAATTATTCTCTGGAAGGCAGAGAACGTTCGGGTAAAGTAGATATGACTCTTACAGCTGGCATGGGAGAAATATAAGGGGGGGGGGAACACCGTCACAATATATATATATATATATATATATATATATATATATATATATATATATATATATATATATATATATATGTCGTACCTAGTAGCCAGAACGCACTTCTCGGCCTACTATGCAAGGCCCGAGCTGCCTAATAGGCCGAGTGATTTTCTTTATTTTCAAAAAAAAATCCAAATATTTTATTTGAATTATTATTATTATATTATATTAAGACCATAATTTATTGACTGAGTTGTGATAGTTTAGGTTATGTTAAGATAGGTTAGGTTAGGTTAGGTAGGGTTGGTTAGGTTCGGTCATATATCTACGCTAGTTTTAACTCAAATTAAACAAATTAACTTATACATAATGAAAAGAACAGATTATCATTTCATAAGAAAGAATTTGGAAAAATATTTAAATTCTGGAAAACTTGGCTAATTAGGCACATCGGGCATTGCATAGTAGGCCAAATACGACGTTCTGGTTACTAGGTAAAACATGTAAAAAATATAAATATATATATATTATATTATATATTATATTATATATATATATATATATATATATAATATATATATATATATATATATGTCGTACCTAGTAGCCAGAACTCACTTTTGGCCTACTATGCAATGCCCGATTTGCCTAATAAGCCAAGTTTTCTGAATTAATATATTTTTCTAATTTTTTTCTTATGAAATGATAAAGCTACCCATTTCATTATGTATGAGGTCAATTTTTTTCATTGGAGTTAAAATTAACGTAGATATATGACCGAACCTAACCAACCCTACCTACCTAACCTAACCTATCTTTATAGGTTAGGTTAGGTTAGGTAGCCGAAAATGTTAGGTTAGGTTAGGTTAGGTAGGTTAGGTAGTCGAAAAACAATTAATTCATGAAAACTTGGCCTATTAGGCAAATCGGGCCTTGCATAGTAGGCTGAGAAGTGCGTTCTGGCTACTAGGTACGACATATATATATATATTATATATATATATATATATATATATATATATATATATATATATATATATTAGTATATTTTGGTAGCAGTCTTTCCTGTAGACATATGTTATTAAATATGACCGAAAAAGTAAGATTAATAATTCTAACACGAATTTTCTCAATTTTCCTTATGTTTGTTTTTACTGATGACGGTAAATGAAAAATCAATTCTCCAAAATTCATTCTTTATTTCTTAGTCTGACGCGACACTTGAACGCGTTTCGTAATAACTAATTACATTTTCAAAGACTTTTAGTTTTCACACACAACTATAACCTTAAAGCACTAAACAGTTCTTTACTATGCTATGATTTAAACAGCTTTCATCTTTCATTTTATACCCGCGTTTTGGGTGAGGTGATATGTTACAACAGTTTTTAATGAGGTGAACAAAACTTTCAACAAAGGACAGAACACGAAAACAATGGATATTAACTGGATATTAACTGGGTAAATTGAAGGTATGAATGGAAGTAACTGCGGAAGGGCCTATTGGCCCATATTTCTTGATGCTTCTATATTGGAGCGGGGTCTTGAAGTGGGTAGAATATAGTTGTGCATTAATTGACTGTTGATTGCTGGTGTTGACTTCTTGATGTGTAGTGCCTCGCAGATGTCAAGCCGCCTGCTATCGCTGTACCTATCGATGATTTCTGTGTTATTTGTTAAGATTTCTCTGGTGATGGTTTGGTTGTGGGAAGAGAGTATATGTTCCTTAATGGAGCCCTGTTGCTTATGCATCGTTAAACGCCTGGAAAGAGATGTTGTTGTCTTGCCTATATACTGAGTTTTTTGGGGCTTACAGTCCCCAAGTGGACATTTAAAGGCATAGACGACGTTTGTCTCTTTTAGGGCGTTCTGCTCCGTGTCTGGAGAGTTTTTCATTAGTAGGCTGGCTGTTTTTTTGGTTTTATAGTAAATCGTTAGTTGTATCTTCTGATTTTTGTCTGTAGGGATAACATTTCTATTAACAATATCTTTCAGGACCCTTTCCTCCGTTTTATGAGCGGTGGAGAAGAAGTTCCTGTAAAATAGTCTAATAGGGGGTATAGGTGTTGTATTAGTTGTTTCTTCAGAGGTTGCATGGCGTTTTACTTTCCTTCTTATGATGTCTTCAATGAAACCATTGGAGAAGCCGTTGTTGACTAGGACCTGCCTTACCCTACAGAGTTCTTCGTCGACTTGCTTCCATTCTGAGCTGTGGCTGAGAGCACGGTCGACATAAGCGTTAACAACACTCCTCTTGTACCTATTTGGGCAGTCACTGTTGGCATTTAGGCACATTCCTATGTTTGTTTCCTTAGTGTAGACTGCAGTGTGGAAACCTCCGCTCCTTTCCATGACTGTTACATCTAGAAAGGGCAGCTTCCCATCCTTCTCCATCTCGTAAGTGAAACGTAACACAGAATTCTGCTCAAACGCTTCTTTCAGCTCCTGCAGATGTCTGACATCAGGTACCTGTGTAAAAATGTCGTCAACATACCTGCAGTATATGGCCGGTTTCAAGTTTAAGTCGACTAAGACTTTTTCCTCGATAGTACCCATGTAGAAGTTTGCAAACAGGACGCCTAGGGGAGAACCCATGGCGACCCCATCTACTTGCTTATACATGTGCCCATCCGGGCTCAAGAAGGGTGCCTCCTTAGTACAAGCTTGGAGTAGTTTCCTCAGGATATTTTCTGGCATGTCAAGGGGAGTACAGGCCGGGTCTCGATACACTCGGTCCACTATCATCCCGATTGTTTCATCCACAGGTACGTTGGTGAACAGTGATTCTACGTCCAACGAGGCTCTTATCCCTGTAGCCCGTGTTCCCCGCAGTAAGTCAACAAATTCCTTCGGGGATTTCAGGCTGAAGTTGCACGGGACATAAGGAGTCAGTAAGCCGTTGAGTCGTTTCGCCAGTCTGTACGTGGGTGTGGGTATCTGGCTGATAATTGGCCGAAGTGGGTTTCCAGGCTTATGCGTCTTGACGTTTCCATACGCATATCCAGGTTTATATTCTCCAATAATCTTTGGCAGGTGGAGTCCGGATTTCTTGGCATTCACAGTTTCAATCAACTTGTTGACCTTTGTTTTCAATTCGGCTGTAGTGTCCTTCGTTACCCTTTGGAATTTAGTTTGGTCAGAGAGTATGCTGTTCATTTTCGCCAGATATTCGTCTTTCTTAAGGATGACGTATATTGGCGACTTGTCGCCTCTCCTGACAACTATCTCCTTGTTCTCACGAAGGCTCTTGGCTGCCGCTTTGAGCTCGGGGGTCAGTATGGTACTTCTGTAGTTGCCTCGATTCTTTCCTCCTTCTGCAATAAGTTCAGCTTGTAAGGTGTCTTTGGTGGTGACCTTCTTTTGTGCTTCGAGGTCAAATATGTCGTCCAACAGGATCTCCAACTCCACTTTCCGGGCCAACGCACTTGGTCTGGACATAACGTGACAGTTTATACCCAGATTTAGGAGAGTGACTTGGTCCTCAGTGAGGTTGATACCTGCAAGGTTCAGGAAGCCGTCTCTTGGTCGTGGAATTGCCATGGGTCCTCCATATAGTGTTGTTAGCTTCTTGATAATCCTTGTTTCCGTGCTGAGGTGATGTCGGTCTGTGAGGATGTCGAGGTGTTGTTCGATGCGGGTGCGGAGACTTTCGTCGATGTTGCTGTTTCTCCATTCGTTTGTGGCCTGAAGTAGTTGCGTTTTATTGTCTTTGATATCATTTTCTGCCTTGTATATCTGATTACGAATCAGATCTTGGCGATATTTTATCGTGAAGGCTTGATTCCTTGCTGCTGGGTCGTGCGTTTTAATATTAGTATATTTTGGTAGCAGTCTTTCCTGTAGACATATGTTATTAAATATGACCGAAAAAGTAAGATTAATAATTCTAACACGAATTTTCTCAATTTTCCTTATGTTTGTTTTTACTGATGACGGTAAATGAAAAATCAATTCTCCAAAATTCATTCTTTATTTCTTAGTCTGACGCGACACTTGAACGCGTTTCGTAATAACTAATTACATTTTCAAAGACTTTTAGTTTTCACACACAACTATAACCTGAAAGCACTAAACAGTTCTTTACTATGCTATGATTTAAACAGCTTTCATCTTTCATTTTATACCCGCGTTTTGGGTGAGGTGATATGTTACAACAGTTTTTAATGAGGTGAACAAAACTTTCAACAAAGGACAGAACACGAAACAATGGATATTAACTGGATATTAACTGGGTAAATTGAAGGTATGAATGGAAGTAACTGCGGAAGGGCCTATTGGCCCATATTTCTTGATGCTTCTATATTGGAGCGGGGTCTTGAAGTGGGTAGAATATAGTTGTGCATTAATTGACTGTTGATTGCTGGTGTTGACTTCTTGATGTGTAGTGCCTCGCAGATGTCAAGCCGCCTGCTATCGCTGTACCTATCGATGATTTCTGTGTTATTTGTTAAGATTTCTCTGGTGATGGTTTGGTTGTGGGAAGAGAGTATATGTTCCTTAATGGAGCCCTGTTGCTTATGCATCGTTAAACGCCTGGAAAGAGATGTTGTTGTCTTGCCTATATACTGAGTTTTTTGGGGCTTACAGTCCCCAAGTGGACATTTAAAGGCATAGACGACGTTTGTCTCTTTTAGGGCGTTCTGCTCCGTGTCTGGAGAGTTTTTCATTAGTAGGCTGGCTGTTTTTTTGGTTTTATAGTAAATCGTTAGTTGTATCTTCTGATTTTTGTCTGTAGGGATAACATTTCTATTAACAATATCTTTCAGGACCCTTTCCTCCGTTTTATGAGA
>WNGS01003388.1:5422112-5436423 GCA_020271785.1 Procambarus virginalis
GTCAAAACAGCAACGCTACTCGTACGTCAAAACAGCAACGCTGTAATCTAAAATATCGTGCCTAAACTCGTCAAGAGAGTTCTTCAGTCTGGCACACTTGTCAGACAGGCACCCGGCTTCAGCTAAGTTTATTGAATGTTATTACTGTAGCGTATTAGTTGGCCAATTAAAGCTAGTATAACATTAATATTCTATAAGACTGATAGTCGGTAAAAAGGCGAGGCAACGCCTCATATTTCTGTGAGTTTATTATTAATATTGTGGTACAGCAGAGTCTTATCCACGCTCTGAACCTCATGAGTGTCCACTGTCAGAGAAGTTGGTATAATAAGTAAACTAATACACATGAGTGTCCAGAGTGTAGGAAGAGATTCAACAAGCTGACTGTATTTAATCATATACATTGATCATATACATTGCATATACTTGATTATATAAATTAAGTTAACAATTGCTTGCTTAGTTATTTTTTAAGTAATCATATAAGTTCATGTAATTGAATATAATTTTAGTACTCAGTAACAGTACTTAGACCATATTTAGGTCATTTATCATACTTTACAATTTACAGTGTTGTATTGTTTATAGTATAAATGTATTGGCTGTTAATTGCTAAGGTGCTAGGCTAGACTGTGTATGTTTAAATCTCTGATTTAAACAGAGCCAGTGTTCAGTTATATAACTGAATTTATAAAATCTTATCCTTGTATAAAATACAAGCTGATGTGAGATACCTGTTGGCAGGTGGACGTGGAACTGCAATCAACCTATCAACTAATTCACTCACCCCACCTGCCCCTTACAGCCCATTATCTGTCATTAGGAAAAGAGGAGCTAGGATTTACGACCCTAGCTAGAGATTTTAGTTGAATTAATTTACATACAGTAATTTTTTAATTTAGTTCAGTACAAGTCTCTGGTAGTCTCCTCTTATATCAATCACAGCAGGTTTTTCCCACAAAACCTGCGCCTGCTGTTGATGTTAGTTTGGGCAAACCTACACCTGCTGGTGTTGTTAGTATGGGCATACCTTCACCTGCTTACGTTGACAGTATGGGCATATCTGTTCCTGCTGATGTTGTTAAAATGGTCATACCTACTCCTGCAGATGTTGTTAAAATGGACATACCTACACCTCCTGGTGGTGTTAGTATGGGCATACCTTCACCTGCTGGTGTTGTTAGTGTGGGCATACCTTCTCCTGCTGGAGTTGTTTGTTTGGGCATATCTTCTTCTGCTAGTGTTGTTAGTATGGGCGTATTTTCAGCAACTGCTGTTGTTAGTATGGCAATTCATTTACCTTCAGTGTTGTTAGTTTGGGCATACCTTCACCTGCTGGTGTTGTTAGTATGGTCATATATTCACCTGCTGGTGTTTTAGATGTGGGCATAGCTTCACCTGTTGATGTTGTTGGTATGGGCATACCTTCACCTGCATGTGTTGATAATATGGGCATACATTCACCTGCTGGTGTTGTTAGTAGGGGCATTCTTTCAACTGCTGGTGTTGTTATCGTTGGCATACCGCCATGTGTTGGTGTTGTTAGTATGGGCATGCCTCTACCTGCTGGTGTTGTTGGTATGGGCATACTTTCACCAGCTGGAGTTGTTAGTATGGGAATACTTTCACCAGCTGGAGTTTTTAGTATGGGCATACCTACACCTGCTGGTGTTGTTAGTATGGGCATACCATCACCAGATTGTGTTGTTAGTAAGGGCATTCCTTCACCTGTTAGTGTTGTTAGTGTAGGCATGCCTTCTCCTGCTGATGTTGTTAGTTTGGGCATACTTTCAGCAACTGCATTTGTTAGTATGGACGTTCGTTTACCCTCTAACGTTGTTAGTATAGGCATACTTTTACCCGCTGGAGTTGTTACTATGGGCATACTTTCAACTGCTGGTGTTGTTAGTATGCCCATACCCTCACCTGCTGGTGTTTTTATCCCTTAGGGCATATCCCCTAAGGGATTGTTAGTCTGGGCTTACCTACACCTGCTTACGTTGTAGGAATGGGCATACCTGCTCCTGCCGATATTACAATGGGCATGCCTACACCTCTTGGTGTTGTTTGTATGGGCATACCTTCACCTGCTGGTATTACTATTATGGCCATACCTTTACTTGTTGGTGTTTTTAGTGTGGGCATACATACACCAGCTGGTGTTGTTAGTATGGGCATACATACACCAGCTGGTGTTGTTAGTATGGTCATACACACACCTGCTGGTGTTGTTAGTATGGTCATACACACACCTGCTGGTGTTGTTAGTATGGTCATACACACACCTGCTGGTGTTAGAATGAACATACCTTCACCTACCTTTAGTGTAAACGGATCGCGATTTTAAATAAATCCAATAATCGTAACCTTCCTCCCACAGCGACCGTGAGAGTGGCGGTGTTTCTCCTGGTGGTCCCCGCTGCTACACCTTCACTAGTAAACTGTTTACCGTGTCTGGTGCCTGGCTCTTGATCCTGGCTCCTAGTATATTCTTATATCTCAGCTCCTAGTCTGTCTTCATATCTCAGCTCTTAGTCTGTCCGTATATCTCAGCTCTTAGTATGTCCATATATCTCAGCTCTTAGTCTGACTTGATATCTCAGCTCTTAGTCTGACCTGATATCTCGGCTCTTAGTCTGACCAGATATCTCAGGTTTTATTCTGACTTGATATCCCAGCTCTTATTCTGTCCTCATATGTCAGTTCTTTGTTTGTCCTAATATATCAGTTTTTATCCTGCCCTAATACCTCAGCTCTTAGTCGGCCTTTATACCTGAGCTCTTAGTCTTCGCTTATATCTCAACTCTTTGTCTGCTCTTATTCTGACCTTAGTTCTTAGTCTGATCTGATATCTCAGCTTTTAGTTTGTACTCGTATCTCAGCTCTTAGTCTGCCCTTATATCTCAGCTCTTAGTTTGTACTTATATCTCAGCTCTTAGTCTGCTTTTGTTTTCAGCTCTTAGTCGGCCTTTATACATGAGCTCTTAGTCTTCACTTATATATCAGCTCTTAGTCTGCTCTTATATTTCAGCTCTTAGTCTGATCTGATATCTCGCTCTTAGTTTGTACTCATATCTCAGCTCTTAGCCTGCCTTTATATCTCAGCTCTTTGCCTGCCTTTATATCTCATCTCTTAGCCTGCCTTTATATCTCAGCTTTTAGCCTGCCTTTATATCTCAGCTCTTAGCCTGCCTTTATATCTCATCTCTTAGCCTGCCTTTATATCTCAGCTCTTAGCCTGCCTTTATATCTCATCTCTTAGCCTGCCTTTATATCTCATCTCTTAGCCTGCCTTTATATCTCATCTCTTAGCCTGCCTTTATATCTCAGCTCTTTGCCTGCCTTTATATCTCATCTCTTAGCCTGCCTTTATATATCAGCTCTTAGCCTGCCTTTATATCTCATCTCTTAGCCTGCCTTTATATCTCAGCTCTTAGCCTGCCTTTATATCTCATCTCTTAGCCTGCCTTTATATCTCAGCTCTTAGCCTGCCTTTATATCTCAGCTCTTAGCCTGCCTTTATATCTCAGCTCTTAGCCTGCCTTTATATCTCAGCTCTTAGCCTGCCTTTATATCTCAGCTCTTAGCCTGCCTTTATATCTCATCTCTTAGCCTGCCTTTATATCTCAGCTCTTAGTCTGCCCTTATGTCTCAATTCGTTGTCAACAACTGTCCCTTTTCCGTTGTTTCACCGAAGAGTGAATGACGGTCATATGACACACCGAAGAGTGAATGACGGTCATATGACACACCGAAGAGTGAATGACGGTCATATGACACACCGAAGAGTGAATGACGGTCATATGACACACCGAAGAGTGAATGACGGTCATATGACACACCGAAGAGTGAATGACGGTCATATGACACACCGAAGAGTGAATGACGGTCATATGACACACCGAAGAGTGAATGACGGTCATATGACACACCGAAGAGTGAATGACGGTCATATGACACACCGAAGAGTGAATGACGGTCATATGACACACCGAAGAGTGAATGACGGTCATATGACACACGAAGAGTGAATGACGGTCATATGACACACCGAAGAGTGACTGACGGTCATATGACACACCGAAGAGTGAATGACGGTCATATGACACACCGAAGAGTGAATGACGGTCATATGACACACCGAAGAGTGAATGACGGTCATATGACACACCGAAGAGTGAATGACGGTCATATGACACACCGAAGAGTGAATGACGGTCATATGACACACAGAAGAGTGAATGACGGTCATATGACACACCGAAGAGTGAATGACGGTCATATGACACACAGAAGAGTGAATGACGGTCATATGACACACAGAAGAGTGAATGACGGTCATAGTTTTCTTTGCAGGGATATTCCTGCGCTGGCCCTAAGCCTCTGGCTGGCCCATTAAGTGTCGACTGTAGAATGGTCTAGGACGGACAATTCTCAAAATATGAGAAAATATATATATTTTTTACATCAAATTTTTGTTACATCAAATGATCTGATGAAATCACTGAATCACTGAATCACTGAATCACTGAAATGTTAGAAAAGAAGCTAACAAAACGAAATGAAATAAATGAGAAAATAAAAAAATAAACTATACTCATGAAATGAACGGTATGGTAAACAACACAGCTCAATTCCAATGCATTGTCACATAAAATAATTAACTCAAAATGAAAGTAAATCTAAATCTAAGAAAATTTAATTTGTCTATGCAATCAGAAACATTGAAATGGAATCGTAACATATTTAGAATAGCGTGTGTTGCTATTATGTGCAACAGATGGCGCTGTTTTTTAAAATTAAAGTTTGTTGTTACACCTATCTATTACAGTTGTGGCATCTATGTATTAAGTATATAAAATCATGTGCGTATTCGAATGAAACGTTGTGCCAAAATTTCAAAGGAATCAATGAAGAATTTTCGAAGATTACAGCATGCGTTGCTCATATGTCCAACAGATGGCGCTGTTTAAAATAAAAATAAAATAAAATTTCCTGTCACAGGTAAGGCATGTGTATAAATGTTTAACTCATTTATAACCGAATGCAAGGTTGTGTCAAAATTTCAAAGTAATCGTTAAAGAGGTTTCGAAGATTTCCCTCACTTGAAAAAAAACATAAAACCAAAGTTTAAAAAAAAAATGTTTTTTTCCCCTTCACAGACGTGACAACTATATAGCATGTAAATAAAAACGCGCTCGGATGCGAATGGAACGCTGTGTGAAAATTTCAAAGCAATCGGTGAAGAACTTTCGGAGATTAGCGATTTGAACATTTACATTTATATTTATATACCAGCTGTACGCGGCACGCGGTTCTGTGGCTTAGCTTGAGCAACAGCACCTCTCAACTGTTCCTCCATCCTCCCGACCATTACACCCTCCTCCCGTCCCCTGTTCCTCCCAACCATTCTTCTCTCCCCTGTCCCCTTATCCACCCCACCATTCTCCCCATCCCCTCGTACCTTCATCCTCCCCACCAGCCCCCACTCCAATCCCCTCGTACTCCCAACACATCATTCAACTCCACCGTCCCCTCGTCATCCCCCATATTTACCCCCGTTCCACCATATCCTCGTCCTCCCCACATCCTCCACTCCCCCATCCCCTCGTCCTCCCCACCATCCTCCACTCCACCATCCCCTCGTCATCCCCCATTATTTCCCCTTCCACCATCCCCTAGTCCTCCCCACCATCCCCAACTCCCAACCCCTCGTGCTCCCATTCATTCTCCACTCCCTCGTCCAATGCGTTCCCAAATGATCTGATGTTTCCATCACTGAGAATAAGAAGAACAGTTAAAAAAATGAAATGAAAAAACAGTGAAAAAAATAGATTATACTCACAAAATGAACAGAATGGTAAACAACACAGCTCAATTTCAATGCAATTGTCACACAAAATAATTAAATCGAATTGAAAATGAATCAAAAACTATAAAAATTCAATTTATCAATGCAATTGGAAACATTGAAATGGAAACGTAACATATTTAGAATAGCGTGTGTGGCTTTTACGTGCAACAGATGGCACTGTTTTGAAAAAAAAATTGTTTTTACCTGTCACAGGTGTGTCATCTATATTGTAGGTATATAAAAACACGTGCGTATTCGAGTGGAACGTAGCGTCAAAATTTCAAAGAAATCTGTGAAAATTTTTTGGAGATTACAGTGTGTGTTTCTCTTATGCCCAACAGATGGCGCTGTTTCTAAAAAAAAAATTGTTTTTACCTGTCACAGGTGTGGCATGTATAGATAGTATATAAAAACACGTGCTTATTCAAATGCAACGTTGTGTCAAAATTTCTAAGCAATCGGTAAAGAGGTTTCGGAGATTCCCTCACACGAAAATTCACATGAAAAACACAGTTTAAAAAAAGCATATTTTTATTTGTCACAGACGTGACGTAACGAAATGAATGGCATGGTAAACAACACAGCTCAATTCCAACGCAATGGTATGCAAAATAATTAAATCAAAATGAAAAAAAATTAATCAATGAAAATGTAATTTATCAATGCAATCGGAAACATTGAAATGAAATCGTAACATATGTAGTGTAGCATGTGTTGCTTCTACGTGCAACAGATGGCGCCATTTCAAAAGAGCATGTTTTTACTTGTCACAGGTGTGGCATCTATTTACTATGCATATAAAAACATGTGCGTATACGAATGGAACGTTGTGTCAAACTTTTAAACCAATCGGTAAAGAACTTTCGGAGATTAGCGATTTTGAACCAACAAACATTAACATTTTTATTTGTGTACTAGCTGTACCGGCTGCACGTTGCTGTGGCTCATCAACGCATGAGCGTTGCTAAGCCACAGCAACCTTCCCCTGTTTCCAAGTCCTCCCCACCATTTCCCCCCCCCCTCACCCGTCCCCTCATCCTCGCAACCATTCCTCATACCCTCATCCCTTTTTCCCCTTTTCATCCTCACTACAGCATCCCCTCATCCTTCTAACCATTCCCCACTCCACCATCCTCTCGTCCTCCACACTATCTCCCACTTCCGAGTCCCCTCGTCTTCCCTACCACTCCCCCTCCCCCGTCCCATCGTTCTCCCCACTATTCCCCACTCCTCTATCCCTTGTCTTCCCAACAATTCTCCATTCCCCTCGTCCCCACAATCACTAACTCCCCTGTCTCCTTGTCCTCCCCCACTATTACCCACCCCTGGTCTCCTGTCCTCCCCTCCGTCCCCCACTCCTGCCCCTCGTCTTTCCCACCATTCACCACTCCTTCGTCTGATGATCAAATGATCTGATGTTCCTATCAGGAAATTGGGAACATCAAATGATCAAGGGCTAGATTAAGAACAAGTTACGCAAACACTTACAAACCTGTACATCTTTTCTCAATCTTTTGCAGCTTTGTTTACAATATTAAACAGTTAATGAGCACCGAAGCACCAGGAGGCTGTTTATAACAATAACAACAGTTGATTGGCAAGTTTTCATGTTTGCAAACAATTTATATATGTAACCAAAGCCATCAAAGATTAAAGAACGATGTACACGTTCTTAAGTACTTGCGTAACAACTTCGTGAATCTGGCCCCAGATGTTCCCATCACTGAAATGTAAGTAAAACAGTTCAAAAAACGAAAGAAAAAATGAAAAAATAAAAAATAACTACTCACAACAAATGATGGTATGGTAAACAACACAGCTCAATTAAAAGGTAATGTCACACAAAATAATTAAATCAAAATTAAAATAAATCGAAATTTATAAAATTCAATTATCAATGAAATCGGAAACATTGAAATGGAATCGGAACATATTTAGTATAGCATGGTTGGTCTTATGTGCAATAGATGGCACTGTTTTACAAAAAAACGCGTGTTTTTACCTGTCACAGGGGTGGCATCTATATACTAGGTAGGTATATAAAAAAATAGCCTATTCGAATGCAACGTTGTGTCAAAATTTCAAAGCAATCGGTGAAGAACTTTCGGAGATTACAGCGTGTGTGCTCTTACGTCCAACAGATTGCCCTGTTTTTCAAAAAAAGCATGTTTTTTTCCTGTCACAGGTGAGGCATGTATATAGTAGATATATGAAAAGACGCGCCTATACGAAATGCAACGTTGTGTAAAATTTTTAAAGCAATTGGTGGTAAGAGGTTTCGAAGATTTCCCTCATATGAAAAACACAGTTTTCAGAAAAAGCATGTTTTTTTTAGCGTCACAGACGTGACATCTATATAGTACGCATAGAAAAAAACCTGCTGAGATGCGAATGGAATGTGTGTTGAAAATTTCAAAGCAATCGTTTGAAGAACTTTCGGAGATTAGCGGTTATGTACAAACGAACATTTCCGTTCTTATTTATGTAGATATATAGATGGGACAATATGGTATGGGGGAGGGGGGACAATAAAAAACAAAATAACTTTAAACATTACTAGGCAAGGTACTTACCATATTAGGCCAATGGTAGCGGCCTTAGACCTAGGCCTAAGAGTACTCATAAAAGGTAAGATTGGGTTCGATAGGTATTTTTCCATGTATTAATTTGCCATTATTGCTGAAAGAGAACATGAAGTTGACTGGGTTCATCAGTCAAAATGTGTACGTTTGACCAAACAAGTTGTCATATTGTACCCAACCTCTTTGGAGGGACGGAAGAGCAACGGTCTCGCTGCATGCAGGTCGCGTTCAATCCCCGACCGTCCAAGTAATTGGGTACCACCCAAATCCTTATCGACCCCTTCCAGGTGCTATATAGTCGTAATGGATAAGCGCATTCTCCTCATAGGTCCCTTCCCTTTCCACTATGTCCTATGATTACTGTAGGTCGGGCTGACCCCCTGGCCACTCTACGCCCCCCTCCAGAGAGACTGGCCACACGCACCACGCCTGTGGCCGCCCTCACTCTCTAACACAAGATGTGTTTAAGTCTGAACATTTATTTCCAAATCGGATTCTCGTGAGCTTTTATACGCAGCGCAGCTTTCACGCGAGGCGGACCCGGAGATAATCCTGACCAAACGTGACGACCAACGCAGAGGTTAATCCCCGCATTTGACATCTGTGAAGGCCTGTGAGACCACCAGTCCTCTCGAACACATCACATTTGGATGTTTAATCCCCCAGAAGACCAACAAAGAATGTATGTACTAAAAATCATAGCAGCTCGCAAAATTGACGTGATGTCTCGTTTCTATTCGTAGGACCTCGGTCAGGTTAGGTTCGGGTGGATGAAGATATCATTAACGACGTTGTGTACGACCGATGGACTGTCTGTGTAATAAACCTGACGAGTATGGTGGTGGTGGCGTGCGGTCGTAGCTCTTACGATGAGTGACGTGGTTAGGATAAAAACAAATTTGACGCTTGTCACAGCGTGCTAACGACCTCTGATAAGTGCAGATGGGTTTACAATACTACGGGGAACTGTATTCTTGCCAAGGAAAGGTAAATCGCTGATATTGATGTATTTCTTGAGTGAGTGTACACTCCAGACATACTTCTAAGAGCGTACACTCGAGACATACTTCTAAGAGTGTACGCCTGAGACATGCCTCCATGAGCGAACGTAAAACGGAGACATAATCCCTTGAGTGAGTTTACTCAAAAAAGATATTTTTCCTTGAGTGAGTTTACTCTCAAGATATTCTTCCTTGAGTGAGTTTACTCCCAAGGTATTCTTCCTTGAGGAGTGTACACCCGATACAGACTTGCCTCAGCGAGTTGTTACGAACAAGCTGAGAGCCTCGTTTGCACTTAATTTAATTTTTTTTACTGCAATATTCATATCTTACGTCGCATTTAGAAGTAATCCAAATTGCATTCTTAGTTCTAATTGTAAGTTGTTGGTGGAGAGACTGCGATATGCAAATCAGTTTTAGCCTGGCAGCATAATATTTTATCCACAACTATAGTCACGGTTCACATGGAACTGAATTTACGTATTGTTTTTGCAGTAAAGAAAGACAAAATAGAGTTTACATTAAATTCTTACAAATTTTCTTTACGGACAAACTATCATGGAATTCCATATATAAATCGAGTATCCTGCATATCATGTATTTTTGCATGTGTTAATGATTTTGCATATGAAGCCACAAGCACACCCATCAATATGTTTAGAAAATGTTAAATATATAGCTCATCTCTCTTGGAGATTCATGATGGTCATGGCTTGAGCCGGCGGCTTGTCGCTCACATAATTCCACGTTGTAAGGTTTCAAATCTCCCACTTTAAATGTCATATTTTGGGCCACTTATTGTTGCACTCTTACCAAATTTTTTATAAAAATTTATCGGCATTCTGTGAAAGGTTACTACAGGTATCTGGTAAAATTTTTAGTGTGGCAGAACTTTACATTTGCCACGGGTTACATCAGAGGCGGCAAACCTTCACCATAGCGGCAATATTTTAGTTAAGTTCCTTACTGTGTTTTCAGCTTGGTAGTGACTTATTACACAAGGCAACTGAGTCGTCAGTATTGAGAATAATGACTGATATCAGAATATAAGTAATTCTTATTATAAAAGAATTTAATTGAAACAATAAATGATGATTTTTTTATGATATAGTGAGAGTTGGTTATCAAGTATTATTTTCTGCGTTTGTTCTTTTTAATATTATTGCGGGGTATCGAGATATTGGAAATTTCGCCTTGTTCCTTGAATGTTTGAAACCTGTTAATTTACCGGTACCTTATTTAGGACCTTTTTTTTAATATTACGTTTAACTATTATTACTCGGTGTTGTTGACGAAACCACACACTAGAAAGTAAAGAGACGACGACGTTTCGGTCCGTCCTGGACCATTATCAAGTCGATAATGGTCCTGGACGGACCGAAACGTCGTCGTCTCTTCACTTTCTGGTGTGTGTGGTTGGGTCAACATTTTTCAGCCACGATAATAAGGCCCGTTATTACTGCATTACTTGGTATTGATTTTCTGTTATACTTGAAGCTTTACCTCGGGTTTTCTCTCACCATTCAGTTGAACAACCGGTAAAATGTAAAATAATTAATTTTCCTCAACTTATCCTTAGGTGAGGGTTACAGGCCAAAGTCTTGGGAGGTTCACGCTTGTGGCAGAAATGAGCAAAACTCAAGTGCACACCTATCGTATATATATATATATATATATATATATATATATATATATATATATATATATATATATATATATATATATATATTTGGTGTGTGTGTGTGTGTGTGTGTGTGTGTGTATGTGTGTGTATTCACTTAGTTGTGTTTGCGGGGGTTTAGATTTGCTCTTTCGACCCGCCTCTCAACTGTCAATCAACTGATAACTAACTACTTTTTTTCCACACACAACCCCAGGAAGCAGCCCGTAACAGCTGACTAACTCCCAGGTACCTATTTACTGCTAGGTAACAGGGGCATTCAGGGTGAAAGAAACTTTGCCCATTTGTTTTGTTTCTGCCTCGTGCGGAGATCGAACCCGCGCCACAAATTACGAGTCCTGCGCGCTATCCACCAGGCTGCGAGGCCCCCTGTGTGTGTGTGTGTGTGTACTCACCTAGTTGTACTCACCTAGTTGTGCTTGCGGGGGTTGAGCTCTGGCTCTTTGGTCCCGCCTCTCAACCGTCAATCAACAGGTGTACAGTTTCCTGAGTTTAATGGGCTCTATCATAGTTACACTTGAAACTGTGTATGGAGTCAGCCTCCACCACATCGCTTCCTGAATGCATTCCATTTGTCAACCAACCACTCTGACACTAAAAAAGTTCGTTCTAATATCTCTGTGGCTCATTTGGGCACTCAGTTTCCACCTGTGGCCCCAAGTGCGTGTGCCCCTTGTGTTAAACAGCCTGTCTTTATCAACCGCTGTCGATTCCCCTGAGAATCTTGAATGTGGTGATCATGTCCCCCTAACTCTTCTGTCTTCCAACGAAGTGAGGTTTAACTCCTGCAGTCGCTCCTCGTAGCTCATACCTCTCAGCTCGGGTACTAGTCTGGTGGCAAACCTTTGAACCTTCTCCAGTTTAGTCTTATGCTTGACTAGATAGGGACTCCATGCTGGAGCCGCATACTCCAGGATTGGTCTGACATATGTGGTATATAATGTTCTGAAAGATTCCTTACACAAGTTTCTAAAGGCCGTTCTTATGTTAGCCAACCTGGCATATGCTGCTGATGTTATCCTCTTGATATGAGCTTCAGGGGACAGGTCTGGCGTGATATCAACCCCCAGGTCTTTCTCTCTCTCTGACTCTTGAAGTATTTCATCTCCCAAATGATACATTTTATCTGGTCTCCTGCTTCCTACCCCTATCTTCATTACATTACATTTGCTTGGGTTAAACTCTAACAGCCATTTGTTCGACATACCTGCAGCTTGTCCAGGTCTTCTTGAAGTCTCAAGCTGTCCTCCTCTGTCTTAATCCTTCTCATAATTTTGGCGTCGTCAGCAAACATTGAGAGGAATGAGTCTATACCCTCTGGGAGATCTGGGATGTGTGTGTGTGTGTGTGTGTGTGTGGTGTGTGTGTGTGTGTGTGTGTGTGTGTGTGTGTGTGTGTGTGTGTGTGTGTGTTGTGTGTGTGTGTGTGTGTGTGTGTACTCACCTAGTTGTGTTTGCGGGGGTTGAGCTCTGGCTCTTTGGTCCCGCCTCTCAACCGTCAATCAACTGATGTACAGATTCCTGAGCCTACTTGGCTCTGTCATATCTACATTTGAAACTGTGTATGGAGGCAGCCTCCACCACATCACTTCCTAGTGCATTCCATTTACTAACTACTCTGACACTGAAAAAGTTCTTTCTAATGTCTCTGTGGCTCATTTGGGTACTCAGCTTCCACCTGTGTACTCACCTAGTACTCAACTAGTTGTGTTTGCGGGGGTTGTGTCCACTTGTGCGTGTGTCACCCGTGTTAAATAATCCATCCTTGTCCACCCTGTTAATTCCCTTGAGAATTTTGTATGTGGTGATCATGTCTTCCCTAGCTCTTCTGTCTTCCAGCGACGTGAGGTGCAATTCACGTAGTCTGTCCTCATAACTTATGCCTCTTAGTTCTGGGACTAATCTAGTGGCATACCTCTGAACTTTTTCCAGCTTCGTCTTGTGCTTGATAGGTACGGACTCCATGCTGGTGCTGCATACTCCAGGATTGGCCTTACATATGTGGTATACAAGATTCTGAAGGATTCTTTACACAAGTTTCTGAAAGCAGTTCTGATGTTAGCCAGCCTCGCATAGGCAGCTGATGTTATTCCTTTGATGTGGGCTTCAGGAGACAGGTTTGGCGTGATATCAACTCCCAGATCTTTCTCTCTGTCCGTTTCGTGAAGGACTTCATCTCCCATTCGGTATCCAGTGACTGGCCTTCTAGTTCCTACTCCTACTTTCATTACCTTACATTTACTTGGGTTGAACTTTAGTAGCCGTTTCTCGGACCATTCCTTCAGTTTGTCTAGGTCATCTTGTAGCCTCATACTATCCTCCTCTGTCCTGATCCTTCTCATAATTTTCGCATCATCAGCAAACATCGAGACGAACGAGTCAATTCCTTCTGGAAGATCATTTACCTATATCAGAAACAGTATAGGTCCAAGGACTGGATCCCTGTGGGACTCCACTGGTGACTCCCCGCCACTCCGAGACCATACCTCTTCACGGTGACTCGCTGTGTCCTGTTGCTTAGGTACTCTCTTATCCAATGGAGTACCTTCCCTTTCACTCCTACCTGCATCTCCAGTTTGTGCACTAGTCTCTTATGTGGTACTGTGTCAAGAGCTTTCTGGCAGTCCAAAAATATGCAGTCTGTCCAGCCCTCTCTCTCTTGCCTGATTTTTGTTGCCTGGTCATAGAACTCAATTAATCCTGTTAGGCATGATTTGCCATCTCTGAACCCATGTTGATGTTGTGTTACAAACAAAGTTCTTTTGCTCCAGATGTTCCACTAGCTTTTATCGCACAATCTTTTCCATCATCTTGCATGGAATGCAAGTTAGGGACACTGGCCTGTAGTTCAGTGCCTCCTGCCTTTCACCCTTCTTGTATATTGGGACTACATTGGCCGTCTTCCAAATTTTTGGCAGTTCGCCTGTTACCAGTGACTCGCTGTACACCATGGAGAGTAGTAGGCACAGAGTCACTGCTCCTACCTTAACGATCCATGGTGAGATTCCATCCGGGCCTATAGCCTTTGTCACGTCCAAATCTAGCAGATGCTTCCTCACCTCCCCACTGGTAATCTCAAACTCCTTTAGTGGTGTCTGGGTTGGTGTTCCATCCCTTATCTCTGGGACTTCACCTTGCTCTGAGGTGAAGACTTCCTGGAATTTCTTATTGAGTTCCTCGCACACTTCCTTGTC
>WNGS01003388.1:5437423-5462451 GCA_020271785.1 Procambarus virginalis
ACTATTATGTAGGCCTAACTTCGTTGTCCACGTTGTTGATACAGCAGTCGTTGTCTACAGTATATATGAATACTTCAGAGAAAATAATAAATATTCGGGGAAAACGCTCACTTTTATATATCCTTCTTTTTTTCAACAGGAAAAATATAATCTTTACCCTTTTGCATAACTTAAAAGCCAGCGAAAACGGTACAAGCAGACTTAACAACCCGGACACGAGGCACTTCATGTGGCAGTACTCAGCCCATAACAACCTCTAGGGGAGGTTATCAACTACTTGATTGTTTTTCTTGTACACGTGACTGCTTCATGACACGTCAGAGAGAGAACCAAGCACTACTCTACTGTCAAAGTTGCAACGGAAACACATTGCTTCGCAGGGATTCGCGTTCTTCAAATGACTCGAGATAAAATTGTATTTCTTAACTCTCGAAAAGTTTGACAAGACTAATACATACCCTTTATTTCTACAACCTTCTAAATGTATGCGGAAGATCTTCAAAAACAAAATAATCTAAAATTTAACATATTAAACGTGACAAGACTGTTGGCAAATACGAGATACAAAGTTAGTCAACTTACCTGGAAGGAAGAGGAGTAGCTGCAAGGCGCAGAGTGTCATATCCCTGAGTCCCATCATCATGGTACTCTCGCTCTCCTTGACGACACCGCACTAGTAACTTGACCAATTCTGGACTCAATTGACTATCTAAACAACCACAATAACATTTACACCATGTACGTTCAGGTCACTGGCTGGACGAGCCCAACATGGTTTGCTCATGGTAAACTTTATCAGTACATACATGTGTACCTTATTGCCATTATATTTGAATTATTTCAGTATATTCTCTCATTCCACACACTCTAATATTATTGAGAGAAAACCTAAAGAACAGAATCTTTGCAAATCGCACTTAACATTTCATAAATTTGTTTAAGAGTGTGTAGCCCGGGCAGAGGCATGACGCGCGTGACTGGGCCAGGCCGCAGCGAGAGCTCCACTCCGCACACTGTCCGAAGACATACTGACTCTCAGCTTCCCCAGTCCACCAGCGTCTACCAGCTTGTGTGACCAACTAGTTGCGCTATGGCCGCAACATATCGTTCACGTCCATTTTGTTTCGTACGTTACATGCGCAGAATAAGGACTTTTTTGTCCAGGTCTGGCCTTCTATCCCATGTGTGTGGGCGTGTGTTTTGCAGGGTGACTCATATGAGTGATGGATTGCCGTTATTTTCAAGGGCGCCGCGGCTACAATCATAGGTCTGCTCATACAAACGTTCCGATTGTTTCTTTACCAGTTTTGTTATGATCGATGTTAAAGCAATAAGACAAGACTTGACCAGCCAATCATCAGCAGACTGCGGCCAGTCATCAGCAGACTGCGGCGACACGTCGGTCCTAAACCACCGCCTCAAACTATTCACTAATGTAGCACGACAATAACACTCAGAAAATGAACTATTTGTAATTATTTGTTATTTACGCAAAGGGAAATTTGGGAATCAAGATTTTAAAAGCTGACGATTGAGTGTTGACAATTATTCCAAATATTTTCCTCGCTAATTAGTTCAAGGCGCCAGGTGGCTGAGGAGCCAAGTGGCTGAGGAGCCAGGTGGCTTAGGAGCCAAGTGGCTGAGGAGCCAGGTGGCTGAGGAACCAGGTAGCTCAGCAGGCAGGTGGCTGAGGCGCCAGGTGGCTGAGGCGCTAGGTGGCTAAGGCGCCAGGTGGCTGAGGCGCGATGTGGCTGAGGCGCCAGGTGGCTGAGGCGCCAGGTGGCTGAGGCGCCAGGTGGCTTGGTCTGACTCTTAGTGATGCGTTTCGTAAGGTCTCGCCTTAAATTCTCAAAGACAAATTCTTCTGTGTAGCTCCTGATTATATACTCTAGTGATGAGGGGGTAGGTGACATGGATGAATGACATACATGGGGTATTAAATGAATGGGGTACTAATGGGGTAGCAGATTAAGAGTGTGACATGTTTATGTTCTGGTTGCTTCCGTTCCTGTTGCAGGGTCATTTGGTCCAGCTTCTGCATTGGCCCGAGGTCTTGAGGTGGCAAGAGTGTAGCTGTGTGTTAGCTGGTTATTGATTGCTGGTCTAGATTTCTTGATATGCGGCGCTTCACTGATGTCTAATCTTCTATTGTCATTGTATCTATCAGTTATTTCAGTGTTGGTCGTCAAAATATCCCTGGTGATCGTCTCGTTGTGTGTGGCGATTATATGTTCCCTGATGGAGCCCTGTTGTTTGTGCATTGTTAAACGCATTGAGAGAGACGTTGATGTCTTGCCTTGTGTCTTGTGGATGAGGTTGTTAGTTACTCAGAACGGGGATGAGGTTTTTTGTTACTCAGAACGGGGATGAGGTTGTTAGTTACTCACAACGGGATGAGGTTGTTAGTTACTCAGTACGGGGATGAGGTTGTTAGTTACTCAGAACGGGGATGAGGTTGTTTGTTACTCAGAACGGGATGAGGTTGTTAGTTACTCACAACGTGGATGAGGTTGTTAGTTACTCACAACGAGGATGAGGTTGTTAGTTACTCACAACATGGATGAGGTTGCTAGTTACTCACAACGTGGCTGAGGTTTCTAGTTACTCACAACGTGGATGAGGTTGCTAGTTACTCACAACGAGAACTAGGTTGTTAATTACACAGAACGTGAATGACGTTGTTAGTTACACAGAACGTTGATGAGGTTGTTTGTTACTCAGAACGTGTGTGACGGATCTCGGCGCCATCTACGATCCGGTGCCGAACTATAGCAGTCGACCCTCCCACTAATCGTAGTTCCCATCATCGAGTCGGCTGGGCTGGAAGGTGACGACTAACCAGGGACAAGGAATGGAAGTCAGTGAAGCCGGGACAGTGGAAGAGTATTTGGGTCGACCTGAAGATGCTAGCTAAGTGGGCTAAGTTGAGAGCAGTGGATCTCACTCCTGGAGGTACTAGCCAGTGGGGCTAGGTGAGCACTGCGGTTGAGCGCTCTGGACTTCACTCCTGGAAGGTACTAGCCAGTGAGGCTACGTAAGTGCTGTGGTTGAGCGCTGTGGACTTCACTCCTGGAAGGTACTAGCCAGTGGGGACAAGTTGAGCGCTGTAGACTTCACTATTGGAAGGTGCTAGCCAGTGGGGCTAAGTGAGCGCTTTCGACATTGCTGGAGGCGAACTAGCGAGTGCGCTAAGGAGGGGAAGCATTTGAAGACGGCTCCATAACGTCAGCTAGCGTAAGGGCTAGTGGTGCCTTGAACACCTCATCAGAGGCATATAGTGTCCCGTCATCCGTGAAGCTGGCTAGCGTGAGGGCTAGTGACGCCGCTCCGGATGACCTCACATAGAGACTTGTAGATAATAATAATGATGAAGAGTAATAATAACGGGTTATTTTAAGTGTTATTATTTTTATTTACCTTAAACATTACACTATATTTTCACCAAGGTTAGGGTCCTCTGAACTTGAGTAGGATCATAGAGTTTAAAAAGAACCCCGGTTACGAGGGTTTCGTAACAACGTTGATGAGGTTGTTAGTTACTGAGAACGTTGATGAGATTGTTAGTTACTGAGAACGTTGATGAGGTTGTTAGTTACTGAGAACGTTGATGAGGTTGTTAGTTACTCAGAACGTAGATGAGATTGTTAGTTACTGAGAACGTTGATGAGGTTGTTAGTTACTCAGAACGTTGATGAGATTGTTAGTTACTCAGAACGTTGATGAGGTTGTTAGTTACTCAGAACGAGGATGTGGTTGTTAGTTACTGAGAATGTTGATGAAGTTGTTAGTTACTGAGAACGTTGATGAAGTTGTTAGTTACTGAGAACGTTGATGAGTTGTTAGTTACTCAGAACGAGGATGAGGTTGTTAGTTACTGAGAACGTTGATGAAGTTGTTAGTTACTGAGAACGTTGATGAGATTGTTAGTTACTGAGAACGTTGATGAGGTTGTTAGTTACTGAGAACGTTGATGAGATTGTTAGTTACTGAGAACGTTGATGAGGTTGTTAGTTACTGAGAACGTTGATGAGGTTGTTAGTTACTGAGAACGTTGATGAGGTTGTTAGTTACTCAGAACGTTGATGAGATTGTTAGTTACTGAGAACGTTGATGAGGTTGTTAGTTACTCAGAACGTTGATGAGATTGTTAGTTACTCAGAACGTTGATGAGGTTGTTAGTTACTCAGAACGTTGATGAGATTGTTAGTTACTGAGAACGTTGATGAGGTTGTTAGTTACTCAGAACGAGGATGAGGTTGTTAGTTACTGAGAACGTTGATGAAGTTGTTAGTTACTGAGAACGTTGATGAAGTTGTTAGTTACTCAGAACGTTGATGAAGTTGTTAGTTACTGAGAACGTGGATGAGGTTGTTAGTTACTCAGAACGTTGATGAAGTTGTTAGTTACTGAGAACGTTGATGAAGTTGTTAGTTACTGAGAACGTTGATGAAGTTTTTAGTTACTGAGAACGTTGATGAAGTTGTTAGTTACTGAGAACGTTGATGAAGTTGTTAGTTACTCAGAACGTTGATGAAGTTGTTAGTTACTCATAACGTTGATGAAGTTGTTAGTTACGAGGATGAGGTTGTTAGTTACTCAGAACGTTGATGAAGTTGTTAGTTACTCAGAACGTTGATGAAGTTGTTAGTTACTGAGAACGTGGATGTGTTGTTAGTTACTCAGAACGAGGATGAGTTGTTAGTTACTCAGAACGTTGATGAAGTTGTTAGTTACTCAGAACGTGGATGAGGTTGGTGATGCACAGTCTGGCGCTGATGGTGATTATGTTATTAAGTCTGTGGAGGCCGAGGGGACTAGTTAAGCCTTTACGGTTTAATCTTGAGATTCACGCTAAAGTCCATATGAGTTTTAGCGAAGGTGGACCGCAGCTCTAACGAGCCTGGCCTGAGGACGGGCTGCAATACCAAGGCAAATACTATGCCTTGGTTTGGCATAGTAAATGCTATGCAAATATGACCTTATCATACGTTTAAAATTGCCGTGAAGCTTTCATATATTATTTTCAAACAAATCACCTAGTTTGAAATGAGTTTTATGAACCCGGTTTTTAAATGCTACAAGAAGGTCAAGCAATATTATCGCATCGCTGGTACAGGAAAGGAGAGGCGTATAAGTAACACTCATCCTTCACTAAACGGAATTAGAGAAGTCAACTGAAGCTTCACCTGTTGTGGTGAAGCCTACACACCTACGTGAATATACTTAATGTGCATCAACTAGATCTAAATCAAGTCATGAATGCATCTCTTTGATATGTCCACACACGGATACTTTTTGTGACAACCTCTCAAGTTATCTACAGTCATCTTAACCGAAGAGCTCTCATGACAGCGGTTCATTTTGACTCTATATGTTACGGCATTGTAGGTACTTTCTATTGAAAATGTTGTTCACAGTTTGGGCATACCTTCACTTGCTGGTGTTGTTGGTGTGGGCATACCTTCACTTGCTGGTGTTGTTGGTGTGGGCATACCTTCACTTGCTGGTGTTGTTGGTGTGGGCATACCTTCACTTGCTGGTGTTGTTGGTGTGGGCATACCTTTACTTGCTGGTGTTGTTAGTATGGGCATACCTTCACTTGCTGGTGTTGTTGGTGTGGGCATACCTTTACTTGCTGGTGTTGTTAGTATGGGCATACCTTCACTTGCTGGTGTTGTTAGTATGGGCATACCTTCACTTGCTGGTGTTGTTAGTATGGAAATACCTTCACTTGCTGGTGTTGTTGGTATGGACATACCTTCACATGCTGGTGTTGTTAGTGTGGGCATACCTTCACTTCATGGTATTGTTAGTATGGGCATACCTTCACCTGCTGGTGTTAAGAGGTGGGCATGCCATCACCTGCTGGTGTTTTTAATGCGAGCAAGCCTTCACTATTTCGTTTTGTTAGTATAGGCATACCTTCACTGGCTGGTGTTGTTAGTATGAGCATGCCTTCACCTGCTGGGGTTTTTGATGTGAGCATTCCTTCACATGTTGGTGGTGCTAGTGTAGGCATACCTTCACCTGCTTATGTTGATAGTATAGGCATACATTCACCTGCTGGTGTTGTTAGTATGGGCATACTTTCTGCAACAGGTGTTGTTATTATGGGCATCCCTTCTCCTGCTGGTGTTGTTAGTAAGGGCATATCTTCACCTGCCGGTGTTGTTAGTAAGGGCATACCTTCACCTGCTGGTGTTGTTAGTGTTGGCCTACCTTCTCATGCTGGTGTTGTTTGTTTGGGCATACCTTCTTCTGCTGGTGTTGTTAGTATGGGCATATTTCAGCAACTGCTGTTGTTAGTATGGGCATTCATTTATCCTCTAGTGTTGTTAGTTTGGGCATTCCGTCTCCTTCTGGTGTTACTAGTATAGCCATAGCTTCACCTGCTGGTGTTTTTGATGTGGGCATACCCTCACCTGCTTGTGTTGTTAGTATGGTCATCTCTTCACCTGCAGGTGTTGTAGGTATGGGCATACCTTCACTTGCTGGTGTTGTTAGTATCGGCATGCTTTCAACTGCTGGTGTTGTTAGTATCGGCATGCTTTCAACTGCTGGTGGTGTTAGCGTTGGCATTCCTTCACCTGCTTGTGTTGTAAATATGATCATCTCTTCACCTGTTTATGTTGTTAGTATGGGCATACCTTCACCTGATGGTGTTGATAGAATGGGCATACCTTCACCTGTTTGTGTTGTTAGTATGGGCACGCCTTCATCTGCTCATGTTGATGGAATTGGCATACCTTCATCTGCTGGCGTTGTTAGTGTGGGAATACCTACACCTTCTGGTTTTCATTGTATGGGCATATATGCACCTGCTTGTGTTATTAGTATGGACATACTTTCAGCAACAGGTGTTGTTAGCATGAGCATCCCTTCTCCTGATGGTGTTGTCAGTATGGTCAAACCTGCGCCTGCTGTTGATGTTAGTTTGGGCAAACCTACACCTGCTGGTGTTGTTAGTATGGGCATACCTTCACCTGCTTACGTTGACAGTATGGGCATATCTGTTCCTGCTGATGTTGTTAAAATGGTCATACCTACACCTCCTGGTGGTGTTAGTATGGGCATACCTTCACCTGCTGGTGTTGTTAGTGTTGGCCTACCTTCTCCTGCTGGGGTTGTTTGTTTGGGCATATCTTCTTCTGCTAGTGTTGTTAGTATGGGCGTATTTTCAGCAACTGCTGTTGTTAGTATGGCAATTCATTTACCTTCAGTGTTGTTAGTTTGGGCATACCTTCACCTGCTTGTGTTGTTAGTATGGTCATATATTCACCTGCTGGTGTTTTAGATGTGGGCATAGCTTCACCTGTTGATGTTGTTGGTATGGGCATACCTTCACCTGCATGTGTTGATAATATGGGCATACATTCACCTGCTGGTGTTGTTAGTAGGGCATTCTTTCAACTGCTGGTGTTGTTATCGTTGGCATACCGCCATGTGTTGGTGTTGTTAGTATGGGCATGCCTCTACCTGCTGGTGTTGTTGGTATGGGCATACTTTCACCAGCTGGAGTTGTTAGTATGGGCATACCTACACCTGCTGGTGTTGTTAGTATGGGCATACCATCACCAGATTGTGTTGTTAGTAAGGGCATTCCTTCACCTGTTAGTGTTGTTAGTGTAGGCATGCCTTCTCCTGCTGGTGTTGTTAGTTTGGGCATACTTTCAGCAACTGCATTTGTTAGTATGGACGTTCGTTTACCCTCTAACGTTGTTAGTATAGGCATACTTTTACCCGCTGGAGTTGTTACTATGGGCATACTTTCAACTGCTGGTGTTGTTAGTATGGCCATACCCTCACCTGCTGGTGTTCTTATCGCTTAGGGCATATCCCTAAGGGATTGTTAGTCTGGGCTTACCTACACCTGCTTACGTTGTAGGAATGGGCATACCTGCTCCTGCCGATATTACAATGGGCATGCCTACACCTCTTGGTGTTGTTTGTATGGGCATACCTTCACATGCTGGTGTTGTATGAATGGGCATACCTTCACCTGCTGGTATTACTAGTACGGCCATACCTTCGACGGATATTCACCTACTGTTGTTGATATTATGGGCATACATACACCTGCTGGTGTTGTTAGCATGGGCATACACACACCTGCTGGTGTTGTTAGTATAGTCATACACACACCTGCTGGTGTTGTTAGTATGGTCATACACACACCTGCTGGTGTTAGAATGAACATACCTTCACCTACCTTTAGTGTAAACGGATCGCGATTTTAAATAAATCCAATAATCGTAACCTTCCTCACACAGCGACCGTGAGAGTGGCGGTGTTTCTCCTGGTGGTCCCCGCTGCTACACCTTCACTAGTAAACTGTTTACCGTGTCTGGTGCCTGGCTCTTGATCCTGGCTCCTAGTATATTCTTATATCTCAGCTCCTAGTCTGTCTTCATATCTCAGCTCTTAGTCTGTCCGTATATCTCAGCTCTTAGTATGTCCATATATCTCAGCTCTTAGTCTGACTTGATATCTCAGCTCTTAGTCTGACCTGATATCTCGGCTCTTAGTCTGACCAGATATCTCAGGTTTTATTCTGACTTGATATCCCAGCTCTTATTCTGTCCTCATATGTCAGTTCTTTGTTTGTCCTAATATATCAGTTTTTATCCTGCCCTAATACCTCAGCTCTTAGTCGGCCTTTATACCTGAGCTCTTAGTCTTCGCTTATATCTCAACTCTTTGTCTGCTCTTATTCTGACCTTAGTTCTTAGTCTGATCTGATATCTCAGCTTTTAGTTTGTACTCGTATCTCAGCTCTTAGTCTGCCCTTATATCTCAGCTCTTAGTTTGTACTTATATCTCAGCTCTTAGTCTGCTTTTGTTTTTCAGCTCTTAGTCGGCCTTTATACATGAGCTCTTAGTCTTCACTTATATATCAGCTCTTAGTCTGCTCTTATATTTCAGCTCTTAGTCTGATCTGATATCTCGGCTCTTAGTTTGTACTCATATCTCAGCTCTTAGTCTGCCTTTATATATCAGCTCTTAGTCTGCCTTTATATCTCAGCTCTTAGCCTGCCTTTATATCTCAGCTCTTAGCCTGCCTTTATATCTCAGCTCTTAGCCTGCCTTTATATCTCAGCTCTTAGCCTGCCTTTATATCTCAGCTCTTAGCCTGCCTTTATATCTCAGCTCTTAGCCTGCCTTTATATCTCAGCTCTTAGCCTGCCTTTATATCTCAGCTCTTAGCCTGCCTTTATATCTCAGCTCTTAGTCTGCCTTTATATCTCAGCTCTTAGCCTGCCTTTATATCTCAGCTCTTAGTCTGCCTTTATATCTCAGCTCTTAGTCTGCCTTTATATCTCAGCTCTTAGCCTGCCTTTATATCTCAGCTCTTAGCCTGCCTTTATATCTCAGCTCTTAGCCTGCCTTTATATCTCAGCTCTTAGCCTGCCTTTATATCTCAGCTCTTAGCCTGCCTTTATATCTCAGCTCTTAGCCTGCCTTTATATCTCAGCTCTTAGTCTGCCTTTATGTCTCAATTCGTTGTCAACAGTTGTCCCTTTTCCGTTGTTTCACTGAAGAGTGAATGACGGTCATATGACACACCGAAGAGTGAATGACGGTCATATGACACACCGAAGAGTGAATGACGGTCATATGACACACCGAAGAGTGAATGACGGTCATATGACACACCGAAGAGTGAATGACGGTCATATGACACACCGAAGAGTGAATGACGGTCATATGACACACAGAAGAGTGAATGACGGTCATATGACACACCGAAGAGTGAATGACGGTCATATGACACACAGAAGAGTGAATGACGGTCATATGACACACAGAAGAGTGAATGACGGTCATAGTTTTTCTTTGCAGGGATATTCCTGCGCTGGCCCTAAGCCTCTGGCTGGCCGATTAAGTGTCGACTGTAGAATGGTCTAGGACGGACAATTCTCAAAATATGAGAAAAATATATATTTTTTACATCAAATTTTTGTTACATCAAATGATCTGATGAAATCACTGAATCACTGAATCACTGAATCACTGAAATATTAGAAAAGAAGCTAACAAAACGAAATGAAATAAATGAGAAAATAAAAAAATAAACTATACTCATGAAATGAATGGTATGGTAAACAACACAGCTCAATTCCAATGCATTGTCACATAAAATAATTAACTCAAAATGAAAGTAAATCTAAATCTAAGAAAATTTAATTTGTCTATGCAATCAGAAACATTGAAATGGAATCGTAACATATTTAGAATAGCGTGTGTTGCTATTATGTGCAACAGATGGCGCTGTTTTTTTAAATTAAAGTTTGTTGTTACACCTATCTATTACAGGTGTGGCATCTATGTATTAAGTATATAAAATCATGTGCGTATTCGAATGAAACGTTGTGCCAAAATTTCAAAGGAATCAATGAAGAATTTTCGAAGATTACAGCATGCGTTGCTCATATGTCCAACAGATGGCGCTGTTTAAAAATAAAAATAAAATAAAATTTCCTGTCACAGGTAAGGCATGTGTATAATATGTTTAACTCATTTATAACCGAATGCAAGGTTGTGTCAAAATTTCAAAGTAATCGTTAAAGAGGTTTCGAAGATTTCCCTCACTTGAAAAAAAACATAAAAACCAAAGTTTAAAAAAAAAATGTTTTTTCCCCTTCACAGACGTGACAACTATATAGCATGTAAATAAAAACGCGCTCGGATGCGAATGGAACGCTGTGTGAAAATTTCAAAGCAATCGGTGAAGAACTTTCGGAGATTAGCGATTTTGAACATTTACATTTATATTTATATACCAGCTGTACGCGGCAACGCGGTTCTGTGGCTTAGCTTGAGCAACAGCACCTCTCAACTGTTCCTCCATCCTCCCGACCATTACACCCTCCTCCCGTCCCCTGTTCCTCCCAACCATTCTTCTCTCCCCTGTCCCCTTATCCACCCCACCATTCTCCCCATCCCCTCGTACCTTCATCCTCCCCACCAGCCCCCACTCCACTATCCCCTCGTACTCCCCACCATCCTCCACTCCACCGTCCCCTCGTCATCCCCCATTATTTCCCCCTTCCACCATCCCCTCGTCCTCCCCACCATCCTCCACTCCCCCATCCCCTCGTCCTCCCCACCATCCTCCACTCCCCCATCCCCTCGTCCTCCCCCACCATCCTCCACTCCCCCATCCCCTCGTCCTCCCCACCATCCTCCACTCCCCCATCCCCTCGTCATCCCCCATTATTTCCCCCTTCCACCATCCCCTAGTCCTCCCCACCATCCCCAACTCCCAACCCCTCGTGCTCCCATTCATTCTCCACTCCCTCGTCCAATGCGTTCCCAAATGATCTGATGTTTCCATCACTGAGAATTAAGAAGAACAGTTAAAAAAATGAAATGAAAAACAGTGAAAAAAATAGATTATACTCACAAAATGAACAGAATGGTAAACAACACAGCTCAATTTCAATGCAATTTCACACAAAATAATTAAATCGAATTGAAAATGAATCAAAAACTATAAAAATTCAATTTATCAATGCAATTGGAAACATTGAAATGGAAACGTAACATATTTAGAATAGCGTGTGTGGCTTTTACGTGCAACAGATGGCACTGTTTTGAAAAAAAATTGTTTTTACCTGTCACAGGTGTGTCATCTATATTGTAGGTATATAAAAACACGTGCGTATTCGAGTGGAACGTAGCGTCAAAATTTCAAAGAAATCTGTGAAAATTTGTTGGAGATTACAGTGTGTGTTTCTCTTATGCCCAACAGATGGCGCTGTTTCTAAAAAAAAATTGTTTTTACCTGTCACAGGTGTGGCATGTATAGATAGTATATAAAAACACGTGCTTATTCAAATGCAACGTTGTGTCAAAATTTCTAAGCAATCGGTAAAGAGGTTTCGGAGATTTCCCTCACACGAAAATTCACATGAAAAACACAGTTTAAAAAAAGCATATTTTTATTTGTCACAGACGTGACGTAACGAAATGAATGGCATGGTAAACAACACAGCTCAATTCCAACGCAATGGTATGCAAAATAATTAAATCAAAATGAAAAAAATTAATCAATGAAAATGTAATTTATCAATGCAATCGGAAACATTGAAATGAAATCGTAACATATGTAGTGTAGCATGTGTTGCTTCTACGTGCAACAGATGGCGCCATTTTCAAAAGAGCATGTTTTTACTTGTCACAGGTGTGGCATCTATTTACTATGCATATAAAAACATGTGCGTATACGAATGGAACGTTGTGTCAAACTTTTAAACCAATCGGTAAAGAACTTTCGGAGATTAGCGATTTTGAACCAACAAACATTAACATTTTTATTTGTGTACTAGCTGTACCCGGCTGCACGTTGCTGTGGCTCATCAACGCATGAGCGTTGCTAAGCCACAGCAACCTTCCCCTGTTTCCAAGTCCTCCCCACCATTTCCCCCCCCCTCACCCGTCCCCTCATCCTCGCAACCATTCCTCATACCCTCATCCCTTTTTCCCCTTCTTCATCCTCCACTACAGCATCCCCTCATCCTTCTAACCATTCCCCACTCCACCATCCTCTCGTCCTCCACACTATCTCCCACTTCCGAGTCCCCTCGTCTTCCCTACCACTCCCCCTCCCCCGTCCCATCGTTCTCCCCACTATTCCCCACTCCTCTATCCCCTTGTCTTCCCAACAATTCTCCATTCCCCTCGTCCCTACCATCCCAACTCCCCTGTCTCCTTGTCCTCCCCCACTATTACCCACCCCTGGTCTCCTAGTCCTCCCCTCCGTCCCCCACTCCTGTCCCCTCGTCTTTCCCACCATTCACCACTCCTTCGTCTGATGATCAAATGATCTGATGTTCCTATCAGGAAATTGGGACCATCAAATGATCAAGGGCTAGATTCAAGAACAAGTTACGCAAACACTTACAAACCTGTACATCTTTTCTCAATCTTTGGCAGCTTTGTTTACAATTATTAAACAGTTAATGAGCACCGAAGCACCAGGAGGCTGTTTATAACAATAACAACAGTTGATTGGCAAGTTTTCATGTTTGCAAACAATTAATATATGTACCAAAGCCATCAAAGATTAAAGAACGATGTACACGTTCTTAAGTACTTGCGTAACTACTTCGTGAATCTGGCCCCAGATGTTCCCATCACTGAAATGTAAGTAAAACAGTTCAAAAAACGAAATGAAAAAATAAAAATATAAACTATACTCACAATATGAATGGTATGGTAAACAACACAGCTCAATTAAAAGGTAATGTCACACAAAATAATTAAATCAAAATTAAAATAAATCGAAATTTATAAAAATTCAATTATCAATGAAATCGGAAACATTGAAATGGAATCGGAACATATTTAGTATAGCATGTGTTGGTCTTATGTGCAATAGATGGCACTGTTTTACAAAAAAACGCGTGTTTTTACCTGTCACAGGGGTGGCATCTATATACTAGTATATAAAAAAAATAGCCTATTCGAATGCAACGTTGTGTCAAAATTTCAAAGCAATCGGTGAAGAACTTTCGGAGATTACAGCGTGTGTTGCTCTTACGTCCAACAGATTGCCCTGTTTTTCAAAAAAGCATGTTTTTTTCCTGTCACAGGTGAGGCATGTATATAGTAGATATATGAAAAGACGCGCCTATACGAATGCAACGTTGTGTAAAATTTTTAAAGCAATTGGTAAAGAGGTTTCGAAGATTTCCCTCATATGAAAAACACAGTTTTCAGAAAAAGCATGTTTTTTTAGCGTCACAGACGTGACATCTATATAGTACGCATAGAAAAAACCTGCTGAGATGCGAATGGAATGTTGTGTGAAAATTTCAAAGCAATCGTTGAAGAACTTTCGGAGATTAGCGGTTATGTACAAACGAACATTTCCGTTCTTATTTATGTAGATATATAGATGGGACAATATGGTATGGGGGAGGGGACAATAAAAAACAAAATTAACTTAAACATTACTAGGCAAGGTACTTACCATATTAGGCCAATGGTAGCGGCCTAAGACCTAGGCCTAAGAGTACTCATAAAAGGTAAGATTGGGTTCGATAGGTATTTTTCCATGTATTTAATTTGCCATTATTGCTGAAAGAGAACATGAAGTTGACTGGGTTCATCAGTCAAAATGTGTACGTTTGACCAAACAAGTTGTCATATTGTACCCAACCTCTTTGGCTGGACGGAAGAGCAACGGTCTCGCTGCATGCAGGTCGCGTTCAATCCCCGACCGTCCAAGTAATTGGGTACCACCCAAATCCTTATCCAGACCCCTTCCAGGTGCTATATAGTCGTAATGGATAAGCGCATTCTCCTCATAGGTCCCTTCCCTTTCCACTATGTCCTATGATTACTGTAGGTCGGGCTGACCCCCCTGGCCACTCTACGCCCCCCTCCAGAGAGACTGGCCACACGCACCACGCCTGTGGCCGCCCTCACTCTCTAACACAAGATGTGTTTAAGTCTGAACATTTATTTCCAAATCGGATTCTCGTGAGCTTTTATACGCAGCGCAGCTTTCACGCGAGGCTGGGACCCGGAGATAAATCCTGACCAAACGTGACGACCAACGCAGAGGTTAATCCCCGCATTTGACATCTGTGAAGGCCTGTGAGACCACCAGTCCTCTCGAACACATCACATTTGGATGTTTAAATCCCCCAGAAGACCAACAAAGAATGTATGTACTAAAAATCATAGCAGCTCGCAAAATTGACGTGATGTCTCGTTTTCTATTCGTAGGACCTCGGTCAGGTTAGGTTCGGGTGGATGAAGATATCATTTAACGACGTTGTGTACGACCGATGGACTGTCTGTGTAATAAACCTGACGAGTATGGTGGTGGTGGCGTGCGGTCGTAGCTCTTACGATGAGTGACGTGGTTAGGATAAAAACAAATTTGACGCTTGTCACAGCGTGCTAACGACCTCTGATAAGTGCAGATGGGTTTACAATACTACGGGGAACTGTATTCTTGCCAAGGAAAGGTAAATCGCTGATATTGATGTATTTTCTTGAGTGAGTGTACACTCCAGACATACTTCTAAGAGCGTACACTCGAGACATACTTCTAAGAGTGTACGCCTGAGACATGCCTCCATGAGCGAACGTAAACCGGAGACATAATCCCTTGAGTGAGTTTACTCAAAAAAGATATTTTTCCTTGAGTGAGTTTACTCTCAAGATATTCTTCCTTGAGTGAGTTTACTCCCAAGGTATTCTTCCTTGAGTGAGTGTACACCCGATACAGACTTGCCTCAGCGAGTTGTTACGAACAAGCTGAGAGCCTCGTTTGCACTTAATTTAATTTTTTTTACTGCAATATTCATATCTTACGTCGCAATTTAGAAGTAATCCAAATTGCATTCTTAGTTCTAATTGTAAGTTGTTGGTGGAGAGACTGCGATATGCAAATTCAGTTATTAGCCTGGCAGCATAATATTTTATCCACAACTATAGTCACGGTTAACATGGAACTGAATTTACGTATTGTTTTTGCAGTAAAGAAAGACAAATAGAGTTTACAATTAAATTCTTACAAATTTTCTTTACGGACAAACTATCATGGAATTCCATATATAAATCGAGTATCCTGCATATCATGTATTTTTGCATGTGTTAATGATTTTGCATATGAAGCCACAAGCACACCCATCAATATGTTTAGAAAATGTTAAATATATAGCTCATCTCTCTTGGAGATTCATGATGGTCATGGCTTGAGCCGGCGGCTTGTCGCTCACATAATTCCACGTTGTAAGGTTTCAAATCTCCCACTTTAAATGTCATATTTTGGGCCACTTATTGTTGCACTCTTACCAAATTTTTATAAAAATTTATCGGCATTCTGTGAAAGGTTACTACAGGTATCTGGTAAAATTTTTAGTGTGGCAGAACTTTACATTTGCCACGGGTTACATCAGAGGCGGCAAACCTTCACCATAGCGGCAATATTTTAGTTAAGTTCCTTACTGTGTTTTCAGCTTGGTAGTGACTTATTACACAAGGCAACTGAGTCGTCAGTATTGAGAATAATGAGTGATATCAGAATATAAGTAATTCTTATTATAAAAGAATTTAATTGAAACAATAAATGATGATTTTTTTATGATATAGTGAGAGTTGGTTATCAAGTATTATTTTCTGCGTTTGTTCTTTTTAATATTATTGCGGGGTATCGAGATATTGGAAATTTCGCCTTGTTCCTTGAATGTTTGAAACCTGTTAATTTACCGGTACCTTATTTAGGACCTTTTTTTTAATATTACGTTTAACTATTATTACTCGGTGTTGTTGACGAAACCACACACTAGAAAGTAAAGAGACGACGACGTTTCGGTCCGTCCTGGACCATTATCAAGTCGATAATGGTCCTGGACGGACCGAAACGTCGTCGTCTCTTCACTTTCTGGTGTGTGGTTGGGTCAACATTTTTCAGCCACGATAATAAGGCCCGTTATTACTGCATTACTTGGTATTGATTTTCTGTTATACTTGAAGCTTTACCTCGGGTTTTCTCTCACCATTCAGTTGAACAACCGGTAAAATGTAAAATAATTAATTTTCCTCAACTTATCCTTAGGTGAGGGTTACAGGCCAAAGTCTTGGGAGGTTCACGCTTGTGGCAGAAATGAGCAAAACTCAAGTGCACACCTATCGTATATATATATATATTATATATATATATAAATAATATATATATATATATATATATATATATATATATATATATTTGGTGTGTGTGTGTGTGTGTGTGTGTGTGTGTGTGTGTGTGTATTCACTTAGTTGTGTTTGCGGGGGTTTAGATTTGCTCTTTCGACCCGCCTCTCAACTGTCAATCAACTGATAACTAACTACTTTTTTTCCACACACACACCCCAGGAAGCAGCCCGTAACAGCTGACTAACTCCCAGGTACCTATTTACTGCTAGGTAACAGGGGCATTCAGGGTGAAAGAAACTTTGCCCATTTGTTTCTGCCTCGTGCGGGAATCGAACCCGCGCCACAAATTACGAGTCCTGCGCGCTATCCACCAGGCTGCGAGGCCCCCTGTGTGTGTGTGTGTGTACTCACCTAGTTGTACTCACCTAGTTGTGCTTGCGGGGTTGAGCTCTGGCTCTTTGGTCCCGCCTCTCAACCGTCAATCAACAGGTGTACAGTTTCCTGAGTTTAATGGGCTCTATCATATCTACACTTGAAACTGTGTATGGAGTCAGCCTCCACCACATCGCTTCCTAATGCATTCCATTTGTCAACCACTCTGACACTAAAAAAGTTCGTTCTAATATCTCTGTGGCTCATTTGGGCACTCAGTTTCCACCTGTGTCCCCAGTGCGTGTGCCCTTGTGTTAAACAGCCTGTCTTTATCAANGCACTTCATGTGGCAGTACTCAGCCCATAACAACCTCTAGGGAGGTTACAACTACTTGATTGTTTTTCTTGTACACGTGACTGCTTCATGACACGTCAGAGAGAGAACCAAGCACTACTCTACTGTCAAAGTTGCAACGGAAACACATTGCTTCGCAGGGATTCGCGTTCTTCAAATGACTCGAGAAAAATTGTATTTCTTAACTCTCGAAAAGTTTGACAAGCTAATACATACCCTTTATTTCTACAACCTTCTAAATGTATGCGGAAGATCTTCAAACAAAATAATCTAAAATTTAACATATTAAACGTGACAAGACTGTTTGGCAAATACGAGATACAAAGTTAGTCAACTTACCTGGAAGGAAGAGGAGTAGCTGCAAGGCGCAGAGTGTCATATCCCTGAGTCCCATCATCATGGTACTCTCGCTCTCCTTGACGACACCGCACTAGTAACTTGACCAATTCTGGACTCAATTGACTATCTAACACCACAATAACATTTACACCATGTACGTTCAGGTCACTGGCTGGACGAGCCCAACATGGTTTGCTCATGGTAAACTTTATCAGTACATACATGTGTACCTTATTGCCATTATATTTGAATTATTTCAGTATATTCTCTCATTCCACACACTCTAATATTATTGAGAGAAAACCTAAAGAACAGAATCTTTGCAAATCGCACTTAACATTTCATAAATTTGTTTAAGAGTGTGTAGCCCGGGCAGAGGCATGACGCGCGTGACTGGGCCAGGCCGCAGCGAGAGCTCCACTCCGCACACTGTCCGAAGACATACTGACTCTCAGCTTCCCCAGTCCACCAGCGTCTACCAGCTTGTGTGACCAACTAGTTGCGCTATGGCCGCAACATATCGTTCACGTCCATTTTGTTTCGTACGTTACATGCGCAGAATAAGGACTTTTTTGTCCAGGTCTGGCCTTCTATCCCATGTGTGTGGGCGTGTGTTTTGCAGGGTGACTCATATGAGTGATGGATTGCCGTTATTTTCAAGGGCGCCGCGGCTACAATCATAGGTCTGCTCATACAAACGTTCCGATTGTTTCTTTACCAGTTTTGTTATGATCGATGTTAAAGCAATAAGACAAGACTTGACCAGCCAATCATCAGCAGACTGCGGCCAGTCATCAGCAGACTGCGGCGACACGTCGGTCCTAAACCACCGCCTCAAACTATTCACTAATGTAGCACGACAATAACACTCAGAAAATGAACTATTTGTAATTATTTGTTATTTACGCAAAGGGAAATTTGGGAATCAAGATTTTAAAAGCTGACGATTGAGTGTTGACAATTATTCCAAATATTTTCCTTGCTAATTCGTTCAAGGCGCCAGGTGGCTGAGGAGCCAAGTGGCTGAGGAGCCAGGTGGCTTAGGAGCCAAGTGGCTGAGGAGCCAGGTGGCTGAGGAACCAGGTAGCTCAGCAGGCAGGTGGCTGAGGCGCCAGGTGGCTGAGGCGCTAGGTGGCTAAGGCGCCAGGTGGCTGAGGCGCCAGGTGGCTGAGGCGCCAGGTGGCTGAGGCGCCAGGTGGCTGAGGCGCCAGGTGGCTTGGTCTGACTCTTAGTGATGCGTTTCGTAAGGTCTCGCCTTAAATTCTCAAAGACAAATTCTTCTGTGTAGCTCCTGATTATATACTTTAGTGATGAGGGGGTAGGTGACATGGATGAATGACATACATGGGGTATTAATGAATGGGGTACTAATGGGGTAGCAGATTAAGAGTGTGACATGTTTATGTTCTGGTTGCTTCCGTTCCTGTTGCAGGGTCATTTGGTCCAGCTTCTGCATTGGCCGGAGGTCTTGAGGTGGCAAGAGTGTAGCTGTGTGTTAGCTGGTTATTGATTGCTGGTCTAGATTTCTTGGTATGCGGCGCTTCACTGATGTCTAATCTTCTATTGTCATTGTATCTATCAGTTATTTCAGTGTTGGTCGTCAAAATATCCCTGGTGATCGTCTCGTTGTGTGTGGCGATTATATGTTCCCTGATGGAGCCCTGTTGTTTGTGCGTTGTTAAACGCATTGAGAGAGACATTGACGTCTTGCCTTGTGTCTTGTGGATGAGGTTGTTAGTTACTCACAACGAGGATTAGGTTGTTAATTACACTGAACGTGAATGAGGTTGTTAGTTACTCACAACGTGGATGAGGTTGCTAGTTACTCACAACGAGGATTAGGTTGTTAATTACACTGAACGTGAACGAGGTTTTTAGTTACACAGAACGTTGATGAGGTTGTTAGTTACTCAGAACGTGTGTGACGGATCTCGGCGCCATCTACGATCCAGGTGCCGAACTATAGCAGTCGACCCTCCCACTAATCGTAGTTTCCCATCATCGAGTCGGCTGGGCTGGAAGGTGACGACTAACCAGGGACAAGGAATGGAAGTCAGTGAAGCCGGGACAGTGGAAGAGTAGTTGGGTCGACCTGAAGATGCTAGCTAAGTGGGCTAAGTTGAGAGCTGTGGATCTCACTCCTGGAGGTACTAGCCAGTGGGGCTAGGTGAGCACTGGGTTGAGCGCTCTGGACTTCACTCCTGGAAGGTACTAGCCAGTGAGGCTACGTAAGTGCTGTGGTTGAGCGCTGTGGACTTCACTCCTGGAAGGTACTAGCCAGTGGGGACAAGTTGAGCGCTGTAGACTTCACTATTGGAAGGTGCTAGCCAGTGGGGCTAAGTGAGCGCTTTCGACATTGCTGGAGGCGAACTAGCGAGTGCGCTAAGGAGGGGGAGCATTTGAAGACGGCTCCATAACGTCAGCTAGCGTAAGGGCTAGTGGTGCCTTGAACACCTCATCAGAGGCATATAGTGTCCCGTCATCCGTGAAGCTGGCTAGCGTGAGGGCTAGTGACGCCGCTCCGGATGACCTCACATAGACTTGTAGATAACACCATTTGGTCACCATTTGGTCCGGGAGACATCTCCCGTCACGCAGGGTGCAGTCGCACCTCCACAGATCTCCAGTATCATCTCTCGATACTGGTAATGGCTCATAAGGGCCACCACTTACGGGCTATTCATGCCCGTGCCACCTCTTGGGTGGCTTAATCTTTATCAATCAATCAATCAATTGTAGATAATAATAATAATGATGAAGGGTAATAATAACGGGTTATTTTAAGTGCTATTATTTTATTTACCTTAAACATTACACTATATTTTCACCAAGGTTAGGGTCCTCTGAACTTGAGTAGGATCATAGAGTTTAAAAAGAACCCCGGTTACGAGGGTTTCGTAACAACGTTGATGAGGTTGTTAGTTACTCAGAACGTGGATTAAGTTGTTAGTTACTCAGAACGTGGATGAGGTTGTTAGTTACTCAGAACGTGGATGAGGTTGTTAGTTACTCAGAACGTGGATGAGGTTGTTAGTTACTCAGAACGTGGATGAGGTTGTTAGTTACTCAGAACGTGGATGAGGTTGTTAGTTACTCAGAACGTGGATGAGGTTGTTAGTTACTCACAACGTGGATGAGGTTGTTAGTTACTGAGAACGTTGATGAAGTTGTTAGTTACTGAGAATGTTGATGAAGTTGTTAGTTACTCAGAACGTGGATGAGGTTGGTGATGCACAGTCTGGCGTTGATGGTGATTATGTTATTAAGTCTGTGGAGGCCGAGGGGACTAGTTAAGCCTTTGCGGTTTAAGCTAGAGATTCACGCTAAAGTCCATATGAGTTTTAGCGAAAGGGGACCGCAGCTCTAACGAGCCTGGCCTGAGGACGGGCTGCAATACCAAGGCAAATACTATGCCTTGGTTTGGCATAGTAAATGCTATGCAAATATGACCTTATCATACGTTTAAAATTGCCGTGAAGCTTTCATATATTATTTTCAAACAAATCGCCTAGTTTGAAATGAGTTTTATGAACCCGGTTTTTAAATGCTACAAGAAGGTCAAGCAATATTATCGCATCGCTGGTACAGGAAAGGAGAGGCGTATAAGTAACACTCATCCTTCACTAAACGGAATTAGAGAAGTCAACTGAAGCTTCACCTGTTGTGGTGAAGCCTACACACCTACGTGAATATACTTAATGTGCATCAACTAGATCTAAATAAAGTCATGAATGCATCTCTTTGATATGTCCACACACGGATACTTTTTGTGACAACCTCTCAAGTTTTCTACAGTCATCTTAACCGAAGAGCTCTCATGACAGCGGTTCATTTTGACTCTATATGTTACGGCATTGTAGGTACTTTCTATTGAAAATGTTGTTCACAGTTTGGGCATGCCTTCACTTGCTGGTGTTGTGGTGTGGGCATACCTTCACTTGCTGGTGTTGTTGGTATGGGCATACCTTCACTTGCTGGTGTTGTTGGTGTGGGCATACCTTCACTTGCTGGTGTTGTTGGTGTGGGCATACCTTCACTTGCTGGTGTTGTTGGTGTGGGCATACCTTCACTTGCTGGTGTTGTTGGTATGGGCATACCTTCACTTGCTGGTGTTGTTGGTATGGAAATACCTTCACTTGCTGGTGTTGTTGGTATGGACATACCTTCACATGCTGGTGTTGTTAGTGTGGGCATACCTTCACTTCATGGTATTGTTAGTATGGGCATACCTTCACCTGCTGGTGTTAAGAGGTGGGCATGCCATCACCTGCTGGTGTTTTTAATGCGAGCAAGCCTTCACTATTTCGTTTTGTTAGTATAGGCATACCTTCACTGGCTGGTGTTGTTAGTATGAGCATGCCTTCACCTGCTGGGGTTTTTGATGTGAGCATTCCTTCACATGTTGGTGGTGCTAGTGTAGGCATACATTCACCTGCTTATGTTGATAGTATAGGCATACATTCACCTGCTGGTGTTGTTAGTATGGGCATACTTTCTGCAACAGGTGTTGTTATTATGGGCATCCCTTCTCCTGCTGGTGTTGTTAGTAAGGGCATATCTTCACCTGCCGTGTTGTTAGTAAGGGCATACCTTCACCTGCTGGTGTTGTTAGTGTTGGCCTACCTTCTCATGCTGGTGTTGTTTGTTTGGGCATACCTTCTTCTGCTGGTGTTGTTAGTATGGGCATATTTTCAGCAACTGCTGTTGTTAGTATGGGCATTCATTTATCCTCTAGTGTTGTTAGTTTGGGCATTCCGTCTCCTTCTGGTGTTACTAGTATAGCCATAGCTTCACCTGCTGGTGTTTTTGATGTGGGCATACCCTCACCTGCTTGTGTATTTAGTATGGTCATCTCTTCACCTGCAGGTGATGTAGGTATGGGCATACCTTCACTTGCTGGTGTTGTTAGTATCGGCATGCTTTCAACTGCTGGTGGTGTTAGCGTTGGCATTCCTTCACCTGCTTGTGTTGTAAATATGATCATCTCTTCACCTGTTTATGTTGTTAGTATGGGGCATACCTTCACCTGATGGTGTTGATAGAATGGGCATACCTTCACCTGTTTGTGTTGTTAGTATGGGCACGCCTTCATCTGCTCATGTTGATGGAATTGGCATACTTCATCTGCTGGCGTTGTTAGTGTGGGAATACCTACACCTTCTGGTTTTCATTGTATGGGCATATATGCACCTGCTTGTGTTATTAGTATGGACATACTTTCAGCAACAGGTGTTGTTAGCATGAGCATCCCTTCTCCTGATGGTGTTGTCAGTATGGTCAAACCTGTGGAAATTTTACCCACCATATCTAATAATCATCTAAGAAATGTATTATTTCTATATCATATCAATATCATATCAAATCATATCTATATCATATCTATATCAAATCTATATCATATCAGAATCACAATAGATTCATTATATAGCTTGATCCTAGATGATGCCACTATGATCACGTACGCCATAGGGCCCTATAGATGCCTATGTGACTTTGTGCATGATCTCTCAAGGATCCAGAAGCTTCTAGAAGGATTTGTTAATTAAAAATTTATTGGAACATGACGTCGTATCCGGTAGAGATAAAATCGAATCCTTATTAAGTGTCAGTGGTATTATCAAGTACTACTTATAATCTTTAAATCCTATATCATATTTTATTATAATCACATCTTATCTCAATCATAAGTCTAGACTGTAAAAATATCTATCGATATTCATTGTAAGCTAACCCCTTTTTCAAGGGGGATGGGGGGGGCATCTCGGGAGAGAAGCGCCCACCACAGCCCGAGGCAGAACGCGTATGTTTACACAACTGTGTACACGTGACGGTCCCTTAGCGAACATTTTGGCTGAGGACACCTTATCTAATATCATTATCACCAGTGAACACTCTCTAGAACTGGGGGAGTACCTGGACAATATATCAACAAGGAAAATCCTAGAACATTTATATCTATAAGTGTAGAGTGGAGCATTTAGTGACGCGGTCTCCACCTTCATCCCTAATCTCATCCCTAATCTTCATTGTTATCTTCTGCAACGCAGTCCCTATCCGTAGCAACGCTACTCGTACGTCAACAGCAACGCTACTCGTACGTCAAAACAGCAACGCTGTAATCTAAAATATCGTGCCTAAACTCGCCAAGAGAGTTCTTCAGTCTGGCACACTGTCAGACAGGCACCCGGCTTCAGCTAAGTTTATTGAATGTTATTACTGTAGCGTATTAGTTGGCCAATTAAAGCTAGTATAACATTAATATTCTATAAGACTGATAGT
The DNA here is from genome assembly GCA_020271785.1 of Procambarus virginalis. Classification (NCBI taxonomy): domain Eukaryota; kingdom Metazoa; phylum Arthropoda; class Malacostraca; order Decapoda; family Cambaridae; genus Procambarus; species Procambarus virginalis. Next base: position 5,461,425 of record WNGS01003388.1, read on the forward strand.
CGGTAAAAAGGCGAGGCAACGCCTCATATTTCTGTGAGTTTATTATTAATATTGTGGTACAGCAGAATCTTATCCAAGCTCTGAACCTCATGAGTGTCCAGTGTCAGAGAAAGTTGTAATAAGTAAAATAATACACATGAGTGTCCAGAGTAGGAAGAGATTCAACAAGCTGACTGTATTAATCATATACATTGATCATATACATTGCATATACTTGAATATATAAATTAAGTTAACAATTGCTTGCTTAGTTATTTTTTAAGTAATCATATAAGTTCATTTAATTGAATATAATTTTAGTACTCAGTAACAGTACTCAGACCATATTTAGGTCATTTATCATACTTACTTACAATTTACAATTTGTTGTTTATAGTATAATGTATTGGCTGTTAATTGCTAAGGTGCTAGGCTAGACTGTGTATGTTTAAATCTCTGATTTAAACAGAGCCAGTGTTCAGTTTATAACTGAATTTATAAAATCTTATCCTTGTATAAAAATACAAGCTGATGTGAGATACCTGTTGGCAGGTGGACGTGGAACTGCAATCAACCTATCAACTAATTCACTCACCCCACCTGCCCCTTACAGCCCATTATCTGTCATTAGGAAAAGAGGAGCTAGGATTTACGACCCTAGCTAGAGATTTTAGTTGAATTAATTTGCATACAGTAATTTTTTAATTTAGTTCAGTACAAGTCTCTGGTAGTCTCCTCTTATATCAATCACAGCAGGTTTTTCCCACATTTTGGTCCTTCGAACCTAGATAGTCTAGAAACTAGATAATTATTGGTCCTTTGAACCTAGATAGTCTATAAACTAGACTATATTATTCCAGCAAATACATAAGAAACTTCTTGATTTTGCATTGGAATAATTTTTACATATTCTAGCCTAACCTAGCTATCAGCCATATTTATCATAGCTATATATCTAAGTAAACAAATTGTTTGCAGTGGCTTAAGCCACCATATCCATTAACTAGTAAGCATATTATATAATATTGTGCTGTGTTAAGAAACCACA
>WNGS01003388.1:5487561-5513474 GCA_020271785.1 Procambarus virginalis
ATTTGGAGGGAACCCAGCAGGCCGTGAAGTACATGAATGATGAAGATTGAAAGCCACACTGAGGACGTTTGAGCCAGGGAGAGTTTGGGGGCCTGACGGCTGAGTGGACAGGCTCCGGGTTCATAGTATTAAAAGTCGGGGTTTGATCCTTGGCGGAGGCGGAATCAAATGGGCAAAGTTTCTTTCAGCTTGATGCCCTGTTCACCTAGCAGTAAAAGGTAACCAGGGAGTTACACAGCTGCTACGGGCTGCTTCCTGGGCATGTGTGTGTGTGTGTGTGTGTGTGTGTGTGTGGTGTGTGTGTGTACTCACCTAGTTGTACTCACCTAGTTGTGCTTGCGGGGGTTGAGCTCTGGCTCTTTGGTCCCGCCTCTCAACCGTCAATCAACAGGTGTACAGTTTCCTGAGCCTAATGGGCTCTATCATATCTACATTTGAAACTGTGTATGGAGTCAGCCTCCACCACATCGCTTCCTAATGCATTCCATTTGTCAACCACTCTGACACTAAAAAAGTTCTTTCTAATATCTCTGTGGCTCATTTGGGCACTCAGCTTCCACCTGTGTCCCCTAGTGCGTGTGCCCCTTGTGTTAAACAGCCTGTCTTTATCAACCCTGTCGATTCCCCTGAGAATCTTGAATGTGGTGATCATGTCCCCCCCCCATGTGTGTGTGTGTGTGTGTGTGTGTGTGTGTGTGTGTGTGTGTGTGTGTGTGAAAATTAGTATTAAGACTTGAAGACTTGCCAAAAACGCTATGCGTGCTAGTGATTGTACAAGACTGTAAGAACTCTTGTATATATAAATAAAAAAAAATAAAAAATAAAAAGTAAAGTTTGGGTATTGAGACCCACACATATGATGGTTGACCGAAGATCCATCCTACAGGGTTCGTTACCCGGAGAATATAAAACAGGTGATCATTGTTCATCTTAATCAGTTAAAGAAGTGTCGTGGGCCTAACCCTCAGTGTTCCCAGGACTGAGGAAGATAGGAGTGATACAGAGTGGGCTAATCTTAGCCTATCAATTCCTAGTCCAGTCGGGGAGATCCTGCGCATATTCATAGGCTTCAGAGCTAAACAAATCATAACAGTTTACACTGGTGCATCCACGCCGTTGAGAGTGGGATTTCTCTCCTATCATACCTAAGTGTTTGAAGCAATAGTGCCTTAATAATAGAGGCGGGATATATGTAGGTCAAATTCAACTTCATCCCTAATTAATGGTAATTTGGCTATATCTGTGTAATGATGAATTATAATTATATGAAATGAAATCCATATGAAATACATTCTAAACCCTTTGTTATGTACACCGAGCAAGTTATTTATATTTGTAACTGTAAGGCTTTTGCTCTCTGTCTTGCATAAGTTTTCAAGTGCTTCAGACGCAGCCTTTGAATCACACAAAAAAAATCCTCCTCCAGTGATGTTTACCATACTGGTAATTGTAGTGCAGCAAGTTCAGTTAGTGTAAATTTCATCCAGGTGTTTATCCTTACACTTTATATGTGTGTCTATATACTATTTCTATCACACTTACAGGCGGCTGCAGTGCGCCCGGTTGACGACTGGACCGAGCCGTCGTGCAGATCGATATAATCCTCCCGAGATCTTAGGTTTTAGACAGAGGAATTAATGGTTTCATATGTGACACCTTTTTGAAGAGCAAAATTCTCATTGGCTTTCTTGGTGACGGGTGTGTATTATACTTGAATGATGGGGTACAGATAAAGAGGGAAAATCAGTAACAGGTATATTTAACATGTATGTTCAAATTGTTGTGATTATAGGCATTTTTACACAGCCAATTATTCTAAAATGAGTGAAATGATATGTCAATAAAATTATTATATATAATACGTAAGCTAAGGAATTTATTGACTAAAATATCAACGCTCCACTGACGATAATTCAGAAGACTATAAACACAGACAAACACAAACATGTGCATTCAAGCACGTGAATGCAATAATGCAACACTGGTAAAGCCCAGGAATATATCTGATCACGACCTATAAAATACTCTTGGGTTGTGGTGGTAATAGTGTGGACAGGAACTGACTTTTGAAATGAGAGGGTTCAGTACAAGGTGATAATTATAGAAACTGAAGAAGCAGATGAGTAGAAAGAATGCAACAAAGAACGTTTCAATGTTAGGCGTGAGAAGAAGTAGAATATATCATGAAGTGGGGGACCAGGAGCTGTAGCTTGAACCCCGCAAACCCGTCTGTGTGAGGACACAAGGACTAGCATTCAAGGTACAGCCAAATTTAGTTAATGTCAGTCTTAATTAAATCGATTTGATCACCAACAAAGAATATTTATAATCAAGACTTTAAAGATGATGAGCCAAACAGTAATATGTTTCATTATTTATCTTTATGTTTTGGGTCTTAAGATTTGAGGAAATCTGTGACACAAACATTATGATCAAAGGCTCTCTAGTTTTTGTTTCTCAATTAAACGATCAAAGGATTACTAATTTTTGGTCGTCTTATATTTTAATTTATAATTTCCCATGCATATATATATATTACTCTCACATAAATTTGGTAATAGTAACGCGACCAGTCTATTAGATCATTCACACACAACTAGGCTAAAGAGACAGAGACTGCCTAAATAAAATTTAACAAGACTGAAGAGAAATTTAACATATATATTAGCTTTGGCTTTTAGTTGTTGATAAAGGTAAAAGGAATTACGTAAATAAAGTTTGTTAACACAGCGTATACGCAGTGAGGGAGATTGTGTGTTCCAACTGCATTGACATGGCATACGAAGCCCCTTTATCTATCTATCCAATGGATATTGACATCCCGAACTTAGCTAGGACAATATTGCTCTAAGCATTCATATATAATAGAAGGGAAACTATCAGGAGAAACCAGCAAGTTATTGCGACTGTATAGCACTTGGAACCGATCAGGATAAGGATTAGGGATGGGTTGGGGGGAAAGGAACAGTTCCCAACCACTTTAACAGTCGGGGATTGAACGCCGACCTGCATGAAGCGAGACCGTAGGCACCATTCCTTTCCCCTCGACTAATCCCGAATCCTTATCCCGACCCCTTCCAAGTGCTATATAGTCGCAATGGCTTGGCGCTTTCCCTTGATATTTCCCTCTGTGAGCAGTAACCAGGTGATGATGTTGCTGCATTATTGAGCGTCCAGTCATTACACACAACAGACCTGCCGGTATGAGGTGCCTGGATCATAGTAATTACTTTATTCACTCTCGTGTTCTAGAAGCTATCAACATACTGCACTCACCGTTTGGAAGCGCAGGCAACTGATCTCATGCCATGTATGATCCCATGTTTGACTACCCATCCTGTGTGATGGGGATTTCTTAGCATTTCACAGCTAGCTGTTGACACACACACACACACACACTGTAGCCCTTCATATAGTCTTGTGTAGCGCAATTATACAAGACTCCCCTTACCTTAATATGAACTTTAAAAAAAGCTTAATATATCTTTAAAAAAAATGTGAATCACTACAGGTTTCGCCCTCTTGAGAGGAGTATAGTTATCCTCTTGAGTCACGGGTGCTCTCTCAAGCTGTCCTGTGTCTGCCCCCTCCATCCTTCGCCCCAACCTTCTCCCTTCCTGCGTCTCTCCCTCTTCCTTCCTCGTCTTTCCTTCCCTCCGCCCCCCATCAACATCTCCACTTAGCCTCTCTTCCCTTTCATAAAATATAAATTAGGTGGTACGAGAGGTTCCGGGTGCCCTCCCACTCGTCTCGTTCTCTCCCCTCCCTTTGTCGCCCCACCCTTACCCCTCATCTCCCATGCCCTCGTTCCGCTCCCCTCGTCCTCCCCATACCATCCTTCCTTCCTCCCGACCTTCACCACCCCCCTGGAGCCGTCGTCCGAGCGGATAGCACGCTGGCTTGTGATCTTGTGGTCCCGGGTTCGATCCTGGGCGCCGGAGAGAAACAATGGCAGAGTTTCTTTCACCCTATGCCTCTGTTACCTAGCAGTAAAANCTCAGTTTCCACCTGTGTCCCTTGTTCGCGTACCACCAGTGTTGAATAGTTATCCTTGTTACCCGGATGATTCCCCTGATGATTTTGTAGGTTGTGATCATGTCTCCCCTTACTCTTCTGTCCTCCAGGGTCGTAAGGTGCATTTCCCGCAGCCTTTCCTCGTAACTCATGCCTCTTAGTTCTGGGACTAGTCTAGTGGCATACCTTTGGGCTTTTTCCAGCTTCGTCTTGTGCTTGACAAGGTACGGGCTCCATGCTGGGGCTGCATACTCCAGGATTGGTCTTACATATGTGGTGTACAAGATTCTGAATGATTCCTTACACAGGTTCCTGAACGCCGTTCTGATGTTAGCCAGCCTAGCATACGCCGCGAGGTGTGTATTCACCTAGTTGTATTCACCTAGTTGTGCTTGCTGGGGTTGAGCTTTGCTCTTTCGGCCCGCCTCTCAACTGTCAATCAACTTTTTCTACTTTTACTAATTTATTTTTCCACCACACACACACACACACACACACACACACCACACACACACACACACACACATACACACACACGCACACGCACACGCACACACACACACACACACACGCGCACACACACACACACACACACACACACACACACACACACACACACACAGGAAGTGAATAAGAAAATTCACTTTCGCGAACAGAGTGGTAGACGGTTGGAACAAGTAAGGGGAGAAGGTGGTGGAGGCCAAGACCGTCAGTAGTTTCAAAGCGTTATATGACAAAGAGTGCTGGGAATACGGGACACCACGAGCGTAGCTCTCATCCTGTAACTACACTTAGGTAATTACACTTAGGTAATTACACACACACAGGAAGCCGCTCGTGACAGCTGACTAACTCACAGGTACTTATTTATTGGTAGGTAACAGAGGCATAGGGTGAAAGAAACTCTGCCCATCGTTTCTCACCGGCGCCCGGGATCGAACCCGGGACCACAGGCTCACGTGACCAGCGTGCTGTCCGCTCGGCCACCGGCTCCCCTACCGGTGCTATAGTAGTGGCAGGTGCTATAATGCACTTGTCGTGTGTGTGTGTGTGTGTGTGTGTGTGAATTGTTCCTCATTTTCTCATTGCTCATATACCCATTCAGGCACCACAAGCACAAGAGTGAGGCCAGCTCAGGTAAGGGAAGGTCAGGAGGTCACGTTGACCAATCACCGAGTGTTTGTTACCGAGGTCAAAGTAAATGAGATCAGTGCACTGGGTGATTGTGCAATGCAGATATTAATGGATAACAGGTGTTCGCGTGTGAACTGTTACTTGATTACTAACCCCGTGATCAGTGAGAGGCAGCACACCTGCAGCTGGTAGATTAATCCAGCATAGCAATTACCGGATTAAAGGTCCAAGGATTAGTGTACGACCAAATTGCTGATTGTTTATTTAAGTGAACTATCACTGAATGACGTCAGGTCGCCCGGTCGTGTTACTGGGCTGGGACATATTCGCTAATGAATTCATAATCATAACTTATCAAACTATAAATCACGAAATAAAAACAATAAAATGTGACACATAACTGCACTAGACGCTTGGGCAGAATGTGCGACAGTTCCAGTAAGTCATAAAGTCGATGCTTTAACCATTAATACGTGTTAATACTGTAGTTGCTCATAACAACTGCAGTTGCATTTTGCTGATCAGAGTTCGATCCGTGCTTGCCCAAGTGACTGAAATGGTATTACGACGATATTTTTGGATGTAAGAGTTTATGTCCCCTGTTCTTGGGGACAGGAAGCCTGTATTTTAGCCTATCGAACGTCCTCCATGGCTAACTTCTCATCTACACACAAAAATAAACACGCAATAGCGTGTTAACGTCCCGGTACATATTTAACTACAAAGTGAACAGTTGCATCATGTGCAAAAAACAAGGTAGCCAGCAGGTTCTGTCCTGGCCCGGGATTGAACCCGGGTCCCTCATGTTTTTTTAATTATCGTAAATTATCACAGAGTTACCACATAGAATGTTTGTGGACAGGAGAATGTTTATGGATTGCGTTACCTGACGCTTGCAATGGTTTGGCGCTTTATCCTGATAAATCCATCAGTCGCCTGCCTCAGGTAACGGCAGCTCAGCCGCCTGCCTAAGGTAACGTGATCATGATGAGTTATCTGTATGAGATGGAATCCATACAAAAGATATTCTAAGCCCTGTATTCTGTGCTACCAGCAAGTGATTTATGATAGCTACTACGAGGCTTTTCCTCGCTGTCTTGCAGAAGTTTTCAAGTGCTTGAGGCGCAGACTTTGAATCACAGAAAACAAACTCCTCCTCCAGTGGTATTTTCCGTACTAGAATGTAGTTGTAGTGCTACTAGTTCCCCTAGTGTAGGGTTCAGCCAGCTGTTTAGCCTGACAAAGTCTGTGTACAATATTATTTCTATAAACCCTACAGGCAGCTGCAGTTCGTCCTGTTGACGATTGGACTGAGCCATTGGTGTAGTCACAGTGCTCCCGAGACCTAAAGGCTTTAATAGAGGAACAATTGTTCAAGTGTGACCAATTTTTAAAGAGTAAGAATCTCAATCCTCTTGATGAGAGAGTGTGCATAATACTTGAATTGTGAGCCGAGGACGAAGACCACTGTGCTATAGAACCCAGGACACGGATAAGGGGGTGTGTATTTCCAGCAGTACCAGTCGTTCAGTTCCTTTTTAAAACAGGTTTGGAAAACAGTATTACTACCTCCTTGTTCCTCTCTTATTGCGAACATTCTCGCTATGTTAGATATAACGATAACCTCGTATTTAATATCCCTTTTTAAATGCTTTATTAGAAAAATGGGTCCTGTATATAATTAAGGATTACGAAGAGTGTCAGAGAAAGTGATTATGATGGCGATGGTCGGGTGTCGGGTTTGAACAAAGGATACAGGCTTGGTTTACCTCAACTTAACATGGAGTTAGCAGCCACTGCGTCCCTAGTTGTTGCGTCCCCTTGTTCAGAGAGTAAGGTTGGGAACCTTACTCTCTGAACAAGGGGTATACAACTAACTCATTCGGGAGAACATAAACTATTACGAAAATGACTCAAGATTACGTACATGAAATTATCTGGTGAGACGAAATGTTTTCTTCTCAATTGTATCACTAAATACAGTAGAGGTAACTACCCCTTGATGTTACAACAGTACTGTAGACCATGGTGGGGGTGGTACCCTTAATGATACAACAGTACTGTAGACCATGGTGGGGGGTGGTACCCCTGATGTTACAACAGTACTGTAGACCATGGTGGGGGTGGCACCCCTGATGTTACAACAGTACTGTAGACCATGGTGGGGGTGGCACCCCTGATGTTACAACAGTACTGTAGACCATGGTGGGGGTGGCACCCCTGACGTTACAACAGTACTGTAGACCATGGTGGGGGTGGTACCCCTGATGTTACAACAGTACTGTAGACCATGGTGGGGGTGGCACCCCTGATGTTACAACAGTACTGTAGACCATGGTGGGGGTGGCACCCCTGACGTTACAACAGTACTGTAGACCATGGTGGGGGTGGCACCCCTGATGTTACAACAGTACTGTAGACCATGGTGGGGGTGGTACCCCTGACGTTACAACAGTACTCTACACCTGAAGGGGAATATATAAAGAGCTCAACTAACTCAAAATAATATCAACTGAACCTCAGGATAAGAAGCACTCAAATGAAGCCTCTTTTGTCAGCCTTGAGATGCCAGGCTCCCGCAGCATTTCCAGTGATGCTGCAATGCTAATATGTTACGGATGTAAGGACTAATTTAATATACTGCAGACATTTTAAGTTAAATATGAACTTAACCTAATTACCAGTGCACTAAAGAGAGAGATATAAATGACGTCATTCATAACACAAGAGGAGAGGAAAGAGCAGGACCCGGTGAGGTGAGGTTTGACGAGCAGGACCCGGTGAGGTGAGGTCTGACGTGCAGGACCCGGTGAGGTGAGGTCTGACGTGCAGGACCCGGTGAGGTGAGGTCTGACGTGCAGGACCCGGTGAGGTGAGGTCTGACGTGCAGGACCCGGTGAGGTGAGGTCTGACGTGCAGGACCCGGTGAGGTGAGGTCTGACGTGCAGGACCCGGTGAGGTGAGGTCTGACGTGCAGGACCCGGTGAGGTGAGGTCTGACATGCAGGACCCGGTGAGGTGAGGTCTGACGTGCAGGACCCGGTGAGGTGAGGTCTGACGTGCAGGGCCCGGTGAGGTGAGGTCTGACGTTCAGGACCCGGTGAGGTGAGGTCTGACGTGCAGGACCCGGTGAGGTGAGGTCTGACGTGCAGGGCCCGGTGAGGTGAGGTCTGACGTTCAGGACCCGGTGAGGTGAGGTCTGACGTGCAGGACCCGGTGAGGTGAGGACTGACGTGCAGGACCCTGTGAGGTGAAGACTGACGTGCAGGAACCGGTGAGGTGACGACTGACGTGCAGGACCCGGTGAGGTGAGGACTGACGTGCAGGACCCGATGAGGTGAAGACTGACGTGCAGGACCCGGTGAGATGAAGAGTGACTGCAGGACCCGGTGAGGTGAAGACTGACGTGCAGGACCCGGTGAGGTGAGGTCTGACGTGCAGGACCCGGTGAGGTGAGGTCTGACGTGCAGGACCCGGTGAAGTGAAGACTGACGTGCAGGACCCGGTGAGGTGAGGTCTGACGTGCAGGACCCGGTGAGGTGACGACTGACGTGCAGGACCCGGTGAGGTGAGGACTGACGTGCAGGACCCGATGAGGTGAAGACTGACGTGCAGGACCCGGTGAGATGAAGACTGACTGCAGGACCCGGTGAGGTGAAGACTGACGTGCAGGACCCGGTGAGGTGAGGTCTGACGTGCAGGACCCGGTGAGGTGAGGACTGACGTGCAGGACCCGGTGAGGTGAGGTCTGACGTGCAGGACCCGGTGAGGTGAGGTCTGACGTGCAGGACCAGTGAAGTGAAGACTGACGTGCAGGACCCGGTGAGGTGAGGTCGGACGTGCAGGACCCGGTGAGGTGAAGACTGACGTGCAGGACCCGGTGAGGTGAAGACTGACGTGCAGGACCCGGTGAAGTGAAGACTGACGTGCAGGACCCGGTGAGGTGAGGACTGACGTGCAGGACCCGGTGAGGTAAGGACTGACGTGCAGGACCCGGTGAGGTGAAGACTGACGTGCAGGACCCGGTAAGGTGAAGACTGACGTGCATGACCCGGTGAGGTGAAGACTGACGTGCAGGACCCGGTGAGGTGAGGACTGACGTGCAGGACCCGGTGAAGTGAAAACTGACGTGCAGGACCCGGTGAGGTGAGGTCTGACGTGCAGGACCCGGTGAGGTGAGGACTGACGTGCACGACCCGGTGAGGTGAAGACTGACGTGCAGGACCCGGTGAGGTGAAGACTGACGTGCAGGACCCGGTGAGGTGAGGACTGACGTGCAGGAACCGGTGAGGTGACGACTGACGTGCAGGACCCGGTGAGGTGAGGACTGACGTGCAGGACCCGATGAGGTGAAGACTGACGTGCAGGACCCGGTGAGATGAAGACTGACTGCAGGACCCGGTGAGGTGAAGACTGACGTGCAGGACCCGGTGAGGTGAGGTCTGACGTGCAGGACCCGGTGAGGTGAGGTCTGACGTCCAGGACCCGGTGAAGTGAAGACTGACGTGCAGGACCCGGTAAGGTGAGGTCTGACGTGCAGGACCCGGTGAGGTGACGACTGACGTGCAGGACCCGGTGAGGTGAGGACTGACGTGCAGGACCCGATGAGGTGAAGACTGACGTGCAGGACCCGGTGAGATGAAGACTGACTGCAGGACCCGGTGAGGTGAAGACTGACGTGCAGGACCCGGTGAGGTGAGGTCTGACGTGCAGGACCCGGTGAGGTGAGGACTGACGTGCAGGACCCGGTGAGGTGAGGTCTGACGTGCAGGACCCGGTGAGGTGAGGTCTGACGTGCAGGACCCGGTGAAGTGAAGACTGACGTGCAGGACCCGGTGAGGTGAGGTCGGACGTGCAGGACCCGGTGAGGTGAAGACTGACGTGCAGGACCCGGTGAAGTGAAGACTGACGTGCAGGACCCGGTGAAGTGAAGACTGACGTGCAGGACCCGGTGAGGTGAGGACTGACGTGCAGGACCCGGTGAGGTGAGGACTGACGTGCAGGACCCGGTGAGGTGAGGACTGACGTGCAGGACCCGGTGAGGTGAAGACTGACGTGCAGGACCCGGTAAGGTGAAGACTGACGTGCAGGACCCGGTGAGGTGAAGACTGACGTGCAGGACCCGGTGAGGTGAGGACTGACGTGCAGGACCCGGTGAAGTGAAGACTGACGTGCAGGACCCGGTGAGGTGAGGTCTGACGTGCAGGACCCGGTGAGGTGAGGACTGACGTGCAGGACCCGGTGAGGTGAAGACTGACGTGCAGGACCCTGTGAGGTGAAGACTGACGTGCAGGACCCGGTGAGGTGCAGACTGACGTGCAGGACCCTGTGAGGTGAAGACTGACGTGCATAGACCCGGTGAGGTGAAGACTGACGTGCAGGACCCGGTGAGGTGAGGTCTGACGTGCAGGACCCGGTGAGGTGAGATCTGACGTGCAAGACCCGGTGAGGTGAGGACTGACGTGCAGGACCCGGTGAGGTGACGACTGACGTGCAGGACCCGGTGAGGTGAGGACTGACGTGTGAGGAAGAACACAGAGTGAGTGACCACGGGATGACATCACACTAGAGGTAGCGTGACGTCATTCCTGACAATAAACACAACTCGGCTACTGAACATTGTGGAAGACAGCACCGGGTACCAGCTGACCCATCTACAACAACAACAACAACATGCATCAGTCATACATACAACGGTAAGGTAAGGATAAGGCACAAGTACCAGCTTCACAACATAGTGTTTGGGAACCATAAGAGGACAGATTAAAGGAACCATCGGCCAACTACTTGTACCACTGGGGGATCGAACGGGAAACCCTGTAAGAGGCGAGTCTATCGCTGTATAACAAGTCGCAGTGAAAGAGGATCTATCAGAGATAAGGTCAGAAATAAATACACAGACAGAAGATAAAAGATGAGAAGAGGAGAGAGAGAGCGCAAGTCCAGTATGACTCTATATCACTTGACAGAAATGTGATGACAAGGAACAGGAAGATAAGGACAGAGAAAAGATAAAAACCCAACAACTTGGGTTGGACGGCAGAGCGACGGTCTCGCTTCATGCAGGTCCGCGTTCAATCTCCAACCGCCCGAGTAGTTGGTCACCAATCCTTCCCCCCGTGTCCCATCGCAAATCCTTATCCTGATCCCTTCTCAAGTGTTATATAGTCGTAATCGCTTGGCGCTTTCCCTGACAGTTCCCTTCCCTTTCCCAAAGGATGGAAGCCAGTATAGGCAGGATTGCCTACAGTCTGTCAACGCTTTGGGAAATACCCTGAGCTGGAGTTATGTTAAATAGTGTTCGTATTACTGAGAAAATCAGTAGAAGCTGTGAGGAGGATCCGAACCCGCACGCTGGGTTCTCTCAAGCACACGCATTACACCACAAAACCACGACATGGTTGAGGCAATATAACTTGACATTCAACCGAATCCTCAAGCGGGTTCACAGGCTACCGCTGAAGCCCATTCATGGATTCACACATTGCCCCCCTCAAGCATTCAGGCTCTTGTGCACGAGTTCCACCTCCATCGAATTCCCAGCCCCCCCCCCTTCCACAGAGGATTCATTGGAATCCTAGGTTGCATTGCTTATAAGGGGGCATCAGGCCAAACATGCCAACTAGTTTGATTTATATCAAACTTTTTTGACGAAATGTATATGAAAAGGGTTTCATCTGGTCCAAGTCTCAGTATCGTAGCATAAATAGGTAGGAAGATTTTTTTTCAACGATTTTTACACATTTTAAAATCGAAATTACAACCACAAGTTTCAAATGAAATAATTTCTTTGACACTTTTCTATCACAATAGCATACAATAAACGGATCTGTTTCGCGGATTTTTTAAAATATGTTGACTTTTAATAACACAAATGGTCAAAGTTCCATAAAAAATTATGCAAATATATAATGGTTTATTACTACTATAAATCAATAAATAAACTTAGGAAAAAAAGCTCGAAACAGATTGTAGAGACATAAACTCTACATATAAGGTGTAAGTTTCATGTAAATTGAATAAAAAATGAAAAAGATATATGAACGTTTATGTTACTTGAAATACATAAGTAAAAAAAAAGTCTAAGGTGCTGACATCCGTGGATGAGGTTGACATCAACCAATTTCCTCCAAAATTGACACCCTTACAGATAGGCTTACGTGCAGTCAGGTGTATAAGTTTCATACAAATCGTCCGATAAACAAATAAGAAAAAAAAATAAATTATTTTTAACTAATTTTTTTGAGATAAAACTAGTTATTAAATATTTATATTATATGCTATTGTGATAGCTGAGAGTCATAGACATGAGTTCAGTTGACGCTTGTGTTTGATGTTAATTTTTGACCATTTTGGAAATTTTTTGACATATAATCTAATATTTTTTTTCTCACTTCCAATTTATGTTACGATGCTGAGACTTAAACCAGAGGAAACTCTTTTTTATATGAAACTCTTCAAAAAAGTTTGATTGAAATCGAACTAGTTTTCATTTATTGCAAATTTTTGGCATATTTGGAAGTAATGAACCATGTCGTGGCGTAGTGGTCCAAAGCATGTGCTTGGGAGAATCCAGTGTGAGGGTTCGAAGCTTCTTCATGGTTCCACCTCCTTCAGAGGTGGAACCTCCTTCAGAGGTGGACCACATTCGTCCTGTGACTACTACCGCCTCTGTGGTGGTCATGACAGACGTGGAGCGAGGTCACCACAAGCACTCTCCTCATGAGCACCACTACCAGGGGTGACCTTACCATAAACGAGATGTTTGTGAATCTTACGATAAGCTTAGATGCAAACATCTTTGAGGTATTAAAGAGGATGAGCAAGAAGACGCTCCCATGAGTAAAGGAAGAGCTTTAAAGGTCATAAAACGGAGAAAGAGGCTAGTCAGTTTGAAGCAAGCGCTTGTTCATAAGCCCACATGCTTACAACACGAACAAGCACACTTGCTTACAACACGAACAAGCACACTTACTTACAACACGAACAAGCACACTTATTTACAACACGAACAAGAACACTTGCTTACAACACGAACAAGCTCACTTGCTTACAACACGAACAAGCACTTGCTTACAACACGAACAAGCTCACTTGCTAACAACACGAACAAGCACACTTGCTTACAACACGAACAAGCACCTTTGCTTACAACACGGAAAAGCACACTTGCTTACAACACGAACAAGCACACTTGCTTACAACACGAACAAGCACACTTGCTTATAACACGAACAAGCCCACTTGCTTACAACACGAACAAGCACCTTTGCTTACAACACGAACAAGCACACTTACTTACAACACGAACAAGCACACATACTTACAACACGAACAAGCACACTTACTTACAACACGAACAAGCACACTTACAACACGAACAAGCACACTTACTTACAACACGAACAGGCACACTTACTTACAACACGAACAAGCACACTTACTACAACACGAACAAGCACACTTACTTACAACACGAACAAGCACACTTACTACAACACGAACAAGCACACTTACTTACAACACGAACAAGCACACTTACTAACAACACGAACAAGCACACTTACTTACAACACGAACAAGCACACTTACTTACAACACGAACAAGCACACTTACTTACAACACGAACAAGCACACTTACTTACAACACGAACAAGCACACATACTTACAACACGAACAAGCACACTTACTTACAACACGAACAAGCACACTTACTTACAACACGAACAAGCACACATACTTACAACACGAACAAGCACACTTACTTACAACACGAACAAGCACACTTACTTACAACACGAACAAGCACACTTACTTTCAACACGAACAAGCACACTTACTTACAACACGAACAAGCACACTTACTTACAACACGAACAAGCACACTTACTTACAACACGAACAAGCACACTTACTTACAACACGAACAAGCACACTTACTTACAACACGAACAAGCACACATACTTACAACACGAACAAGCACACTTACTTACAACACGAACAAGCACACTTACTTACAACACGAACAAGCACACTTACTTTCAACACGAACAAGCACACTTACTTACAACACGAACAAGCACACTTACTTACAACACGAACAAGCACACATACTTACAACACGAACAAGCACACTTACTTACAACACGAACAAGCACACTTACTTACAACACGAACAAGCACACATACTTACAACACGAACAAGCACACTTACTTACAACACGAACAAGCACACTACTTACAACACGAACAAGCACACTTACTTACAACACGAACAAGCACACTTACTTACAACACGAACAAGCACACTACTTACAACACGAACAAGCACACATACTTACAACACGAACAAGCACACTTACTTACAACACGAACAAGCACACTTACTTACAACACGAACAAGCACACATACTTACAACACGAACAAGCACACTTACTTACAACACGAACAAGCACACTTACTTACAACACGAACAAGCACACTTACTTTCAACACGAACAAGCACACTTACTTACAACACGAACAAGCACACTTACTTACAACACGAACAAGCACACATACTTACAACACGAACAAGCACACTTACTTACAACACGAACAAGCACACTTACTTACAACACGAACAAGCACACTTACTTACAACACGAACAAGCACACTTACTTACAACACGAACAAGCACACTTACTTACAACACGAACAAGCACACTTACTTACAACACGAACAAGCACACTTGCTGGAATATACACCTTAATATTTTATTGACTGGGAATCCACTGGGTGAACATCATGAGTCAGGAAGGAGGGACTTATGATGAGTCAGGAAGGGAGGGACTTATGATGAGTCAGGAAGGGAGGAGACTTATGATGAGTCAGGAAGGGAGGAGACTTATGATGAGTCAGGAAGGGAGGGGACTTATGATGAGTCAGGAAGGGAGGAGACTTATGATGAGTCAGGAAGGGAGGAGACTTATGATGAGTCAGGAAGGGAGGAGACTTATGATGAGTCAGGAAGGGAGGAGACTTATGATGAGTCAGGAAGGGAGGAGACTTATGATGAGTCAGGAAGGGAGGAGACTTATGATGAGTCAGGAAGGGAGGGACTTATGATGAGTCAGGAAGGGAGGGACTTATGATGAGTCAGGAAGGGAGGAGACTTATGATGAGTCAGGAAGGGAGGAGACTTATGATGAGTCAGGAAGGGAGGAGACTTATGATGAGTCAGGAAGGGAGGAGACTTATGATGAGTCAGGAAGGGAGGAGACTTATGATGAGTCAGGAAGGGAGGAGACTTATGATGAGTCAGGAAGGGTGAAATTACTCGAGTTACACAGACGAAAGGTATTAACACAATTCGATAACTCCGTTCAAAATACAACTGATTAGCCTAATCAGAAGCGTACAAACCCAAACAACCCACCTATCCATCGAGGCGTCTGCAAACAAATTATATATTATTATACATTAACTTTTAATAATTCGTGCCATTTTAAACGGGCTGGTCGATAACGTTAAAAACGCGACCTAATAGATGAGGCCAGAAAAGGCGAGCATAGATTCAAGATAACAATTTCCAAGGCTTACATTATCTATAAAATAATGATGCACTTGCTAGAGTGAACGGGGTTTTGCAAGGTTCCTTGCAGAGAAGAGTGCAAGTGCATCCCATCCTACAAGAATGGTGGAACCTGCATGTGCCATGAGTGGAATGAGCAAAATATAGAGTTTTATAGCAAAAAACAAAATAAATACAAAGTAACCAATAACTTTTCCTAACTTGTCTTAGGCCTAAAAAAACAATTGTAGGTTAAAGACACTTAGGCCTACTTCAGTACATATATGTATTATACTAGGCCTAGGAAATGGTGGGTTAGGTGGGTGCCTCTTTTCTCTGTCCCTCTTCAAAATTAATAGAATATAACATGTTCTTTTGCTAGGACCAACCAGTCAAACTCTGTACTGCTGTAGACAATCGTTAATGGATGACACATTGTGAAGATAGGCAAAGGCAGAGCTGTCATGAGCCAGCGTCCCCGGACCCTAGCGTCAGCGACCCCGCCCCCCCCCCCCCCAGGCGCCAGCGTCCCCCCGCCCCCCCGGCGCCAGCGTCCCCGCCCCCTCCCGGCGCCAGCGTCCCCGCCCCCCCCCCGGCGCCAGCGTCCCTGCCCCCCCCCCTGGCGCCAGCGTCCCCTCCCCCGGCGCCAGCGTCCCCCTCCCCCCGGGGCCAGCGATCCCGCCCCCCGGCACTAGCGTCTTCGCGCCCGGAGCTAGCGTCCCCGCCCCCCGGCGCCAGCGTCCCCGCCCCCCGGCGCCAGCGTCCCCACCCCCGGCGCCAGCGTCCCCGCCCCCCGGCGCCAGCGTCCTCGGCCCCCGGTGCCAGCGTCCCCGCCCCCCGGCGCCAGCGTTTCCGTCGACCCACCAAGTGGTTGGGCCTAGGTGGGAGGGGATGAAAGCTTCCATATCTACACGTACAATAAGCATCTCGACGCAGCCCGTCCTCCTAAGGTTTTCCAACGTCAAAAAATTGTCGTACTAAAGTGGCATTACCCTGACCTTCAAGTGAACCCCCTCCCCCCCAAAAAAAAGTGAAGGGACAACTATAATGTCAATTTCGCTACCATGTTCTAGTACGACGATTCTAGGCCTTCCGTACAGTATACGTCAAAATGTGACGCTGTAATAGGGGGGTCGGGTTACTTGAAGACTTGGTTGGCCCACCTGAACACCTCTCACGAGGGTGAACAAGGGAACCCACAAGATCTACAAAACAATATGACTAGCTCCATTCAACGCAGCGACGGTGCTAGAGACACAGAACAAGGTTTAAATATTTAGGCTAGCAATGTTGTACTCGCTTATCAGTACTTCCCTATCAGTGACTGTGGAGAAGAGTGGCCTAGTTCTTCATGCCCCGCCTACTACCCTGGAAACACAAACCGAAACTGTCTCTATTTTCTGCTTATTACAACTTGTAATAAAGTTGTTACATCTTGGCTTAACGTGTTTATGACGTATTGGAACGTTGTTACAACTTGCTATATTGGTTGTTATAACTGGTTAGGAGGTATTAAAACCTGCTCGAACGTTGTACCAACGTCGTAGTTTCGGTGTGTGTTTGGCGGGTACCAAGATACACAGCTAATTTTAGGCTCGATCACAAGATCTTAGAAGAGCAGAGAGTATACATCAAATAACGAGAGAGCGATTAAAAAGCAAAGATAAATTTGATTTGGAACACATGAATATGTTGCTTCTCCGGAAAAGTTACAATCGAGCAGTTGACAGTTGCATTTCCCTAAGGATCAAGTGCAAGACTGACGTCAGCCATCGCTGTCAACATTGATGTCTCTCATAAAGAAGATTACAGCTTTAGAAGATTCTCATTATTTTGTGACTGACGAGTAAGATAATCAAAAACGTCACAGGAGTTTCAAGGTTGGTTCCGAGTTTTTTTTTTTTGGGGGGGGGGTTCCAAGGGTTTCTTTGGTTCCAAGGGGTTGACATAGCCAGGGGGTGGTAATAGGGGACGAGCTCCCATGACCTATAAAAAGCTATACAGCGTGCGTCTCAAATAGCCTCTGATAACCAAGTCCAACTCCTGGCCAGACCGGGTGGTTTAGTCTTTATTAAGTCCGGCAGAACTGCTTTTACTGACAGGAAAAGAGGCGAGGGTGTGCCTCTGGCGCCCTAAAACCAGCTGCTCCGGGTAGATGGGACTCGATAGCCTGGGAAGGCAGTCAATCTAGGGGAAGGAAAACCCTGATTTTAAACCTCTGCTGCCTTGCGGCCATACCCTTTTTTGGGAAAGGCTTCAGGAGTCAACCTCTAGGAAAAGTCCAGAGTTGGAGCTCCTAAGGCAGTTATTGTTGAATTCGACCTCGTTCTGACAGCTTCTGCGGCGGTGCTGGAACCATGTGTATTGGCATTTGCCTGTCCATTGGATAATTTCAGCAACGAGGAGAGGGGGGGAGGAACCTGCTACAGGGGTTACAGCTTCTCTTCCATATCTAATTAACCAGGCTCAGTGTCCTGGAGACGACACTCCAGCTTCACCTCACATCGTCGAACCAACACGGGAAGCGGCAGTCAACCAGATTTAAAACTTCTGTTCGATTGGCGAAGTGTGTGACGCCAGGTGTTGCTTCCGACGGTGGGAGGGGTCATCGCGCTCCACTCGGCAGCTACCGCCCGCCTCAAGCTGGGCAAACCCCAGCCAATAAAGTGTTGCCTCGCCATGGTCCGTTAACTTCACTGGGTGCGTGGGGGTTTTGGGTGAAACCCGACAGGCAGCCCGACAACTTTGCACCAAGCAATACCAAACCCAAAAAGAAAATATCAACTGCCTTCAAACTGGGCACATGGAACGCCAGGATACTGACACCAGGTTTCTCTGACGACCTGCAAGAAATCAACAACGCCTGAAAAACAGCAATCATCGATAGGGAGCTGAGCAAACTGCTTATGGGTATTGTTGCTCTCCAAGAGACCAGGCTCCCTGGATCAGGATCTGTGAGAGAGTGGGCCTTCTCTTTCTTCTGGCAAGGAAAAACCTCCAGATAAGACCAGAGAACACGGTGTGGGATTAGCTGTCAGGAATGCACTATTGGGACACATTATGCTACCAATAGGGGAAACTGAACGAATTGTCTCTGCAAATGCACTCCCAACCAGGACCAGTCAGTGTAATTAGTGCATATGCACCAAGCCTGAATTCTCCAGCAGAGGTAAAGGAAAAATTCTACAATGACCTCAACAGAGTCAAAGCGAGAATCCCTTAAAGGAGCCACTGTTCATCCTCGGCGACTTCAACACTAGAGTGGGTGCCAATTTACAACTTTTGGCCCACTTGTCTGGGTCAATTCAGCAAAGGGAGGATGAATGATAACGGACAACGTCTGCTAGAACTCTGCTGCCTTCATGGTCTCTGTGACACCAACACGTTCTTCGGCGCAAAGCCTCAAAACCAAGTCTCTTGGAAACACCCTAGATCCAAGCACAGGCACCAGCTTGAGCTGATTCTTACTAGGCGTGCAAGTCTTCCCAGCGTCAAAATTTTGCGTAGCTACCAGAGTGCTGTTTGTGACACCGACCACTCCTTGGTATGTACCAGGGGTCAAGATGCAGACAAAGAAGATCCACTACTCGAAAAAGGACGGCAGACCTCGCATCGACACCACCAAGACCCGCAATCAGGACAAGGTGGAAGATTTTTCAAGTGTGCTCGAGGAAGCTTTCCCTGGCCCAGCCAGGGTTCCCTGACTGTAAAAAGTTGGGAACACTTCAGAAATGCTGTGTTCAACCCTGCCGTATCTACTTTTGGCAAGAATAGCAGCAGGTCGACAGACGGGTTCGAGGCTCACTCGGAAGAGATAACACCTGTCATCAAAGAGTAGAGAAACGCCTTGGCAGCCTACAAAGCCTGCCCAAGTCAGCATAACTTACAGATCCTTCCGACCATCAACAGCAAAGGGCAGCAGAGCGTCAGGCGATGTGCCAACAATTATTGGCTCCAGCTCTGCTGGATACCTGGTTGATGGGATTCTGGGAGTTCTTTTATTCCCCAAGCCCGGCCTGAGACTAGTCATGACTTGTGAGAGTTTGGTCCACCAGGCTGTTGCTTGCAGCGGCCTGCAGGCCCACATATCCACCACAGCCCGGTTGGCCCCGGCACTCCTTTCTGATTGTGCCTATGGCACCCCTGCTCTTCACTGGTTCTATTCTGCATTTTCTTCCATATTATTCACTCTAGTATGTTTTTTTCTTAATGTGTAGATTTGGTACTTGGCCCTCCAGTATCTTCCACGTGTATATTATTTGATATCTCTCTCGAATTCTTTCAACTGAGTACATTTGGAGAGCTTTGAGACGATCCCAATAATTTAGGTGCTCTATTGCGTCTATGTATGCCGTATATGTTGTCTGTATTTCCCTCTATTTCAGCAATCTCTCCTGCTCTGAAGAGGGAAGTGAGTACTGAGCAGTACTCAAGATGGGACAGTACACATGATTTGTATAGTACAACAATTGTGATGGGATCTCTGGATTTAAAAGTTCTCGTAATCCTTCCGATCATTTTTCTGGCTGACGCAATATTTGCTTGGTTATGCTCCCTAAACGTTAGGTCGTCAGACATCATTTTTCCCAAATCCTTTACACGCTGCTTTCCTACTATCGGCACATTTGATAGTGTTTTGAACCCTGTATTATGTTTAAGGTTCTCATTTTTACCGTACCTGAGTACCTGGAATTTATCACTGTTAAACATCATGTTATTTTCTGTTGCCAAGTCGAAAACTTTATTAACATCTGCTTGAAGTTTTTCAGTGTTTTCAGCCGAGGTATTTTCATGCTGATTTTTGTGTCATCTGCAAAGGATGATACGAAGCTGTGACTTTCATTTTTGTCTATATTTGATATGAGAATAAGGAAAAGCATTGATGCAAGGACTGTACACTGAGGTAAAGAGCTTTTAACTGCACTTCTACTCGATTTTTATATGATTGACTCGTTGTGTCCTGTTTGACAGAAAACTGAGTATGCAGCGTCCTACTTAACCAGTTATTCCCACTGACCTCATTTTGTGTGCTATCACTCCATGGTCACATTTATCGAAAGCCTTTGTGAAGTCCGTGTATACCACATCAGCATTCGTTTTTCTTCTAATGCCTCAGTGACTTTGTCGTAGTGATCAAGATGCTGTGAGAGGCACGATCTTCCCTCTCGAAATCGTTGTTGGCCTGGGTTGTGAAGGTCATTGGTCTTTATAAAATTGGTGACCTGACTCCTACCCACTCTCTCAAATACTTATATTATGTGGGACGTTAGTGCAACTGGTCTATAATTCTTTGTCAATGCTTTGCTCTCCCTTGTGTAGAGGGGCTATGTCTGCTACTTTAAGTGCATCTGGTATCTCCACCATGTCCAAGCTCTTCCTCCACACTATACTGAGTGTCTGTGCTACTGGCACCTTCCATTTCCTTATAAATATTGAATTCCATGAATCTAGACCCGGAACTGATTGTATGGGCATGTTTTAAATTTCTCTTTCAAAATCTGGTGCGCTCGTGTTGATATTAGTTATATTTACAGGGGTTTGGATATCATGCATAAAGAAATTGTCTGAATCTTCCACTTTCATGTTGTTTATTGGAGAGCTAAACATGGTCTCATACTGCTTTTTTAAGATTTCACTAATTTCTTCGTCATCCTCTGTGTATGAACCTTCACTCATACGAAAAGGTCCAATACTGGCAGTGGTTTTTGCTTTTGATTTTGCATATGTGAAGAAGTATTTTGGAATTTTCTTTATTTCCTGAACTGCTTCCTGTTCTAACTGCCTTTCTTCAGTCTGATATGAGTGTTTCAATTTCCGCTGGATTTCTTCAATCTCCCTATTCAAATTATTCACATTTTGATGGGAAAGTCGTGTCTGCTTAAGCATTTCCGTTATTGTTTTTCGTTCTTTTATAGTGTCGTCTGCGTTCTCTTTCTACGTTGGACCTCTTTCTGCCCTTCCTCAAAGGAACATGTTTCGGACAGACTTGATACGCTTACAAAGTCAGTCTTTCAATTCCTTCTGTATAACTTGTATTAGTTAGAACAGTTTCCCATAGAATATTTGAAAGTTCGCTGTTTATTTTCTCTCAGTCTATCCTTTTATTATTAGAATTGAATTTACTGAATAACCCCTCTCACTTGATCAATGCTTTAGGTCTATTCTGAATACTGATGGTAGTTTGCACTTCAATGAGCTTGTGATCTGAGTATGCGGTATATGATATCGTAATATCCCTGATTATGTCTTCATTGTTTGTAAATACCAGATCTAGAATATTTTAATTTCTCGTTGTCTCTGATATCTGCTAATTGAGTGAAAATTTGTCATAGAATCTAAGCAGTTCACTACTCTATGGTTGGTTATGTCCCAATAAATTTCCTGATATAATATATTTGTTTGTTATTCTCCATCTTAGACTAGTCAAGTTGAAGTCACCTAGGAAGATAATATCAGGTATCGGGCTCTCCAAATTATCATGGTTATTCTCTGTTTTGTATATATGTTCTGCGAATTCCTCGGCCGTTCCATCTGGCTGTTTGTATATTAGACCAATAACTAAGTTTATCCTTGGTATTTTTACTCCCAGTACCTCTACCACCTCATTTGTAACGTTAAGGAGTTCCGAGCATACAAAGTCTTCCCTAATATACAGACCCAGTCCTCCATATGACCTAATTACCCTATCACACCTGTATAGATTATATCCTGGAATCCAGATCTCACTGTCCAAGAATTCCCCTGCATGGGTTTCTGTGAAAGCTCCAAATACTGCATTTGACTCCGTGAGGAGGCCATTTAATAATTGTACTTTGTTGTTTGTTCTTGTTTTTAGTCCTTGTATGTTGGCAAAGATGAATGAGGTTACTGTATTAGGGATAGTTTTACTGGGAGCTGGGAGCTCTGCTCCCAGATACAGAATGAGCAGATACAGGCAATGTAAGGGGAATGTATGACGGCATCAACAGGCTCTCGGCCCAATCTAGAACAAGACCGCTTCCCTGAAATTTGCCATAGGCGAGGTGATTCAGGAAAAGACACTGCAGCTGAAGCGCTGGGTCGAGCAATACTCTGAGCTATACACCAGGGAGAATATGGTCACCGAAGACGCCCTGAGCGCCATTAAGTGTCTGCCTGTGTTAATGGAGCTCAACAGCGAACCTACTCTCGAAGAACTCAGCGAGGCCCTAGACTACCTTGCATCTAGTAATACTCCTGGAAAAGACAGTATTCCTGCTGAAACCTTGAAGTGCTGCAGAGGTAACTTACTCATGGAGCTGCA
This sequence comes from Procambarus virginalis, assembly GCA_020271785.1. Taxonomy (NCBI): domain Eukaryota; kingdom Metazoa; phylum Arthropoda; class Malacostraca; order Decapoda; family Cambaridae; genus Procambarus; species Procambarus virginalis. The sequence continues at coordinate 5,510,549 of WNGS01003388.1, forward strand.
TGAAATTCTCTGCCTCTGCTGGGAAGGAGAGATGCCACAGAAATTGAGAGACGCCAACATCGTCACGCAGTATAAGAATAAAGGTGACAGGGACGACTGCAACAATTACCGTGGCATCTTCCTCCTCAGTATTGTCGGAAAGATGTTTGCTCGAGTCACACTGAAGAGGCTCCAAGTAATTGCAGAGAGAGTCTATCCAGAATCACAATGCGGATTCCGAGCTAACAGATCCACCATCGACATGATCTTTTCCCTCAGACAACTGCAGGAGAGATGACGTGGACAGTAGCAGCCACTCTTCGAAGCCTTCTTAGATTTGACGAAGGCCTTCGACCTTGTCAGCAGGGATGGTCTGATCAAGATCCTCCTCATGATCGGATGCCCACCCAGGCTCCTCAGCATCATCAGATCTTTCCACAAGAACATGAAGAGTACCGTGGTCTTTGATGGCCTAACATCAGACGCCTTTGACATCCGAAGTGGAGTAAAGCAGAGCTGCATCCTGGCTCCAACCTTATTCGGGATTTTCTTTGCAGTTATGCAGCAGCATACCTTCGGATCTACCACGGAAGGCATCCATCTCCGGACCAGGTCGGATGGAAATCTCTTTAACCTCGTCCGGCTGAGAGCCACGAAAAAGGTTTAGCTGAGCTGTCTGCACGACTTCCATTTTGCTGACGACGCAGCTGTCACTGCCCACTCAGCCGAAGACCTCCAACGGCTCATGTCCCGCTTTAGCGAGGCCTGTCAGGCTTTCAGACTCAACCATCAGCCTGAAGAAAACGCATTTCATTGGACAAGGAGTGGACTCCCCACCTGACATCGGCATCTCTGATTCCAAATAGGAAGTCGTTCACGACTTCGTGTACCTGGGCTCCACTATCTCTGACTCCCCTCTCTCTCTTGATACGGAGCTAAACAAACGCATCGGTAAGGCATCTACTACCATGGCCAGACTGACAAAGAGAGTGTGGGCCAACAATAAGTTGATTGAGTGTACCAAGATCCAGGTTTACAGAGCCTGTGTCCTGAGCACTCTCTTATATGGCATTGAGTCTTGGACACTCCACACCAGTCAGGAAAGACAGCTAAGTGCCTACCACATGCACTGCCTCCGACACATCTTGGATATCACCCAGCAGGACAAGGTTACAAACAACAGCATCTTGGGGAGAGCTAGAATCACCAGCATGTACACAATGCTGAAGCAGAGACAAATGCGCTGGCTCGGGCACTTGGTGCGATTGGGCGATGGCAGGATCCCCAAGGATCTCCTGTATGGAGAGTTGACTCAGGGAAAGCATCCAACAGGCAAACCCCAGCTACGGTACAAAGACGTAAGCAAGAGGGACCTGAAAACCATGGACGTCGATCTTGCTACGTGGGAAACACTGGCCGCAGACCGTTCAGCCTGGAGGCAGTCTGTTCAAAGAGGTCTTTCCAAGTTCGAGGAGTCACTGGCCAAGAAATCGGAGACAAAGAGACAGAGGATAGCCGGTAGCCAGGAAGACAGACCAGAATCGGACTTCGTCTGTGCTCAGTGTGAGATGGACGGCCACTCTCGGATTGGCCTCATCAGTCACACCAGACGCTGCACCAGGATTGACAACCAGAGCACAACCCAAATTGACAGGGTGGACAAAGACAAACTCTTCAGCACAGGTGGAACACGAACAAAGGGACACAGGTGGAAAATTAGTACCCACATGAGCCACAGAGACATTAGAAAGATTTTTTTCAGTATCAGAGTAGTTAGTAAATGAAATGCACTAGGAAGTGATGTGGTGGAGGCTGACTCCATACACAGTTTGAAATGTAGATATGATAGAGCCCCGTACGCTCAGGAATCTGTACACCAGTTGACTTACAGTTGAGAGGCGGGTCCAAAGAGACAAAGCTCAACCCCCACAAGCACAAAGAGGTGAGTACAAATAGGTGAGTACACACACACAGGAAGTACCCCGTAGCAGCTGTCTAACTCCCAGGTACCTATTTACTGCTCGGTGAACTGTCGAATTAGGTTGAAAGAAACTCTGCCCAATTGTTTCCGCCTGACCCGGGAATCAAACCCGGGCCGTTAGGACTACGAATCCTGAGCTCTGTCCATTCAGCCGTCAGGCCCCGCTGCAGTTTGAGGGTCAAGGCTCCATAAATCACTGAATGGGAAAAGTCAGCATATCATCAAATTACACTTCAGGATAGATAGTTCCTAGCTCCAATAAAGATGAAAGAATCTCTCTCTCTCTCTCTCTCTCTCTCTCTCTCTCTCTCTCTCTCTCTCTCTCTCTCTCCCTCTTTCTCTCTCTCTTCCCCACTACATCCAGGCTAGCCACCAATCTAGTGTGGGATGGGGAAAAGGGTGAGGTTCTGTTCAAAGTTCACAGGTCGAGCAAGGAAAAGCTGACAGGTTACTCTGTGAACGGAAAGTCGCGTGTTACGTGAAAGGTATAGATGGTCCCTTGGAGAGTTACCGGCCCTGATGAATGTCAAAGTTTACAGTAAAGGCAGTTTGATACGTGGGTGTACACACAGGCCACCACGCCGGAGCAAGGGGTCGAGGACTTACTGGAGCACATACTCCTAGGCTTTGGAAGTTCTTCTACTCCCCAAGCCTGGCCTGAGGACAGGTCCTAGCACAGCTCAGCTAAACAATTCACACACATATTTATATTACACCATGAAGGAAAACGGTTTAATAAAGGTTCCAATAATAATGTCCAATACAATATTTTAAATGTTTTCTATTCTTAAATAAGTTTTTTTTATTCAATCAACGACAGGGGGGGTTTCGAAGATTTTTGTTATCTGCCCTTAAAATTTGTGCCGTGCTCTGTAATTGATTTTTGATTACCACCTTTTTATTTTAAAGTATACAGGGAATTATGCATCTAAATATTTTGTTTTGATTATCCTTTCTCTTTTCCAT
>WNGS01003388.1:5529666-5549283 GCA_020271785.1 Procambarus virginalis
GGACGCCTTGAACCACTTGACCATCACGACCGGACATAAGGAAGTGATAGCCGAGGCTATATGAACACTTCCCCCGCCGGCACTCGGATGGTAATCTTGGGCATAGCATTTTATCAATCACCTCATTTTTTGGGGCAACATGTGAGGAACACAAATGCAAACAAGCCTGAATGGTCCCCAGGACTAGGTCGTGATGGTCAAGTGGTTTAAGGCGTCCCTGTACATACCAGTTGCGTTGCTCCTGGGAGTATGGGTTCGAGTCACTTCTGGGGTGTGAGTTTTCAGTTATATATATATATATATATATATATATATATATATATATATATATATATATATATCTATATATTTTACGGTAATCTCGTGCTTAGGCAAGGTGATCCTGCCTATTCCTGTACCCCTATTCTACAACATATTTGCATACTCAAGTATACGAAATCGACAACAACACTACGTGCTCAGAAGCCTGTGTCTAGACAAGACACCATCCCCCCCCCCTCCACCTCAAGTACCCAAGACACCGACACACCTGTCTGGGACCAACCCAACTCGCCGGTCGACCAGCTGAACTGTTTGTTTAAGACTGCCTGCGATAATTAACCTGCACATGAGCGCCATCTACCTCGGCCTGGCCTCATATAAAGCAGTTTCACCACCGGCCAGACCTCAGAATACCTTCGGGCTCCAAGCTGCAAGAGAAACTCTCGCTCTCCTGGCTGTCGTTAGACTCGAGCAGCTCTTGTATTAAGTACTAGCTGTACCCGGCCACGCATTGCTGTGGCTCAGCAACGCATGTGCGTTGAGCCACAGCAACCTTTCCCTGTCCCCTAGTCGTCCCCCACCATTCCCCACTCCACCGTCCCCTCGTCCTCCCCACTATCTCCACATCCCTTATCCCCTTGTCCTTACCACCATTCTCCATTCGCGTTTCCCCTAGTAGCGCACCATCCCCAACCCCCCTGTCCCCTCGTCCTTCCCCCCCCCCCCCCACCATCCTCCACTCCCGTCCCTTGTCCTTCCGCCATCCCCACTCCCCAGAACATCTGATGATCAAATGAGCTGATGTTTCCATTAGAAAATTGGGATCATCAAATAATCTGGGACTAGATTCACGAAGAAGTTTTCGCAAACACTTACGAACCTGTACATCTTTTCTCACTCTTTGGCGGCTTTGTTTACAATTATTAAACAGTAATGAGCTCCGGAGCACCAGGAGGCTGTTATAACAATAACAACGCAGTTGATTGGGCAATTTTTCATGCTTGTAATCTGTTTAATGAATGTTATCAAAGCCATCAAGGATTGTGGAAAGTTGTACACGTTCGTAAGTACTTGCGTAACTGCTTCGTGAATCTAGCTCCAGATGTTCCCATCACTGAAATATAAGAAAACATTCTAAAAAACGAAATGAAAAAAATTCAAATAATTAAAAAGTAAACTATACTCACGAAATGAACGGTATGGTAAACAACACAGCTGAATTCCAACGCAATGTCCCACAAAATATTAATCGTAATGAAATATAAAAAAATCTATGAAAATTCAATTTATTAATGAAATCGGAATTATTGAAATGAAATTGTAACATATTTAGGATATGCTTTGTTGGTTTTATGTGCAACAGATGGTGCTGTGTTTTAAAAACTCATATTTTTACCTGTCACCGGGTGGCATCTATATAGTTGGTATATAAACATGCGCGTTTTGAATTGAACGTTGTGTCAAAATTTCAAAGTAGCGGTGAAGAACTTTGGAGATTACAGCGTGTATTGCTCTTAACGTCCACAGATGGCGTTGTTTTTTAAAAAATTAAAAAAAAAAAACATGTGTTCCTTTTAAAGGTGAGGCATGTATATAGCAGGTATATCAGAGGACGCGCGTATTCGCATGCAACTTGTGTCAAAATTTCAAAGCAATCGGTAAAGAGTTTTCGAAGATTTCCCTCACATGAAAAACAACATTTAAAAAAAACATGTTTTTTAGCGTCACAGCGTGACATCTATATAATATGTATATAAACCCCACTCTGATGCGAATGGAACGTGTTGTGTGAAAATTTCAAAGCAATCGGTGAGAAACTTTCGGAGATTATCGATTATTAACAATGAACATTTCCATTTTTATTTACATAGATTTACTAAATATAATGTAATTAATATCTTATAATTACATGAAGCTAATTTAACTCCCATTTTTTCCTCGTATTAAGCTATGTTTGTGTTACTCATATCTTAAATTTGTATATACTAAGAATTATGTCCTCTCCTAGCCTCTCTTTTAGTACTATTTACTCCTTCACAATAAAAAAATCTAAATTATTTTGTTTTGCCCAAAACTCTTTGCGTATTATTGGCTTCGTTAGTATGTTTGTAACTCTGTCCCCACAATTGTACATTACTCTAATGTTCTTTGTACATATATTCTTTTGAATAAAAATTTGAATTTGAAATTGAATTTTCCAATCTGTTAGCTAACTTCTTATGTTGTCCTCTCTTTCTTTTTCACCACTTTTATTCTGTCCTGCAAACCACTCACACATTCCTTCATTTTGAGATTTATTTCCTCCAGGTCATCTGCTTGTTGTAAGGCTGTGATGCGTAATGCGTTACTCCCGTTAAGTTTTACTTCTAGGTCTCCAATGAGTCCCTCTCCTATATTTCTTGAAATTGCCTTCAAGAGACGCAGTCTCTTCTTTCAGCGTTTTTATCTTTTTCTTTCATTTTCCTCTTCCTTCACACCTTCATGCATTTTGCATTTCCTCCCAGTAGTTTGCCCAATAGTCTCTTTAGGTTCTAGTTTGCTATAGACAGTTCTTTCCTCCTCATTGATATGGTCATCTAATGATGTTAGTCTCTTCCAGATGGTGTGGTTTATTTACTTAAGATGTTGGCTATCCTGAGGGGAAATTTCTCACCTCTGCCGCTGGCTTCTCCAGCCTTCACGTTTCCAAACGTCTTAGCTTTCTTTCTTATCTCTTCCCACAAAACTCTACCAACTCGACAGGTACTACTGGTTAAATACGGCTTGCACTTTGTTCGTAAGACCACTCACACCTCCAGTACTCTCACCCCTTCACACACCACTCCAGTACACTCACCACTCCAGTACACTCACCACTCCAGTACACTCACCCCCTCCATTACATTCACCCCTCCACTCACCCCACCAGTATAAATCAGTGACCGACTTAGATGAGTACCTCCTGTTGTGAGATATCTCACAACAACAGAGATAATCTCACTAACCCATTGTACCTTCTTTGTGATTAAAACTATTATTATTATTATTATTATTATTATTATTATATCCTGATTTCCTGTTGATGATAGTGGTGGAGGTGGTGGTGATGATGGTAGTAATAATGGTAGTGATGGTGAGGTTTTAGTGGTGGAAGTGGGGGTAATGGTGGTGGTGGTGATTGTGGTGTTGGTGGTGGCAGTAATGGTAGTGGTGGTGATGGTGGTGGAAGTAATGGTTGTGGTGTTAGTGGTTGTGAAGGTGGTGATGATGTTAATGGTGGTAGTGGTGATGTATTGTGACAGAACTGATGGAAGTAAGGAGGTAGTGGTGGAAGGGGCTGTGATGGGTATGGCAGGTCTCGAGATGACGAACTTATAAGGGTAAATCAGGAGAGCCTTCAACACCCAGAGAGAACCCTCAACTCTCTTAGTGAGGATATTATCTCGTTCTCCCACTACCTGCAAGAAATGATCTCTTACCCGCCGCCTAATAGCATGGGCTATTTCACTTCAACCTGAAACATCACCTGAAATGAGAACTTGTTCACTAGTGAGAGAACTGATACCGATATGGTATGACCTGGTGTCCTCAACGCCTTATTGAATTATTTGTAAATCTGAAGTTGGTATGAATCCTTGTAATCAACGGAAGTAAATACATCCTTATTGCCTTTGTCATGAAGGCTCGCCTGGCCGCTCCTACCTTGGTCACCTCTCAATAATGACAGGTTACGTCAATCTCTTTAATCCGACTGACAATTTATGTCTCGTTATGTGATAGTATAATTATACTTCATGAATGGATATTGTGACATTTACTAACACAGTTATAAGTAATATGTATAAATAATGTCATGAGCGACAATAATAACCCTTCTAACTGAAAGGCATTATTAGATTTTTAGTTTTCTGCTCAGCTTAAAATTCGCACTCGGCTGTAAACCTCAGATAATAATGCTGGGGAAACTTATTGTCATTATTTGTCACTGGAATGTAATAATATTCATGAGCAGCAATAACAATATCACTCTGCTTCACCATTGGTTGGACCGAAATATATATAACCAACTTGATGTTAATAAAATGCCAAGTCTCAAGCATAACAATTCTCACTTATATACTCATTAAGTGTCTGTGCCATTTATATCAATATAGTAATAGTTGAAAATAATAATAATAATGATAATCATCAGTAGAAAAAAATTTGTTCGATTAACATTTGGCTCCTTGACTGTATCCTACTGTCTGCAGATGTACCAGTGAATACCAGGTGTAAAAATTGTCAGATGTACCAGGATTGTACCTGGGTGATATTCTGGGAGTTCTTCTACTCCCAAAGCCCGGCCCGGGGCCAGGAGTGACTTGATAGAGCTTGGTCCAACAGGCTGTTATTTGCAGCGGCCCGCAGGCCTACATAGCCACCACAGCCCGGTTGGTCCAGCACGTCTCGAAGAAAACTAACTTACGGAAAAATAGTTGTGAGAAAGTATCGAATGACAGGCAGCTCAACTGGAAATTCGTCACTAATGAAATGCGTGACGAAATTGATGGTCTCCACAATAAAAATGCACTGAGATTACCTGATAATAATCATAAACTGTCTTCTGTAATTTACACATTTGATAATCGTGATGAAATTTCCTCCTGACTGGTGAAGGAAGGAATTGTTAGGAGAAGCGCCAATCCTGTGTGACTATATAGCACTTGGAAGGGGTCAGGATAAGGATTTGGGATGGGACGGGGAAAAGGAATGGTGGTCAACCACTTTTAGGGTCGGGGATTGAACGCCGACCTGCATGAGGCGAGACCATCGCTCTACCGTCCCCCCCAAGTTGCAAGTAAACCTTTCGATGCACTCTATGACTTCCACTACTCACTTATCTTGGACAAAGATCTTCATGTTTGGTGAGTAAACGTGTGGACTCCATGAGACGTCTCTTGCAATGTGTAAATCGAAACTCACCCTTACACATACCAAGGATATAAAGCAGGTGGACTCTATTGTAATTCCTAATTAACTGGGCTGGTGAGGATTGATCAGGTGATGACACAGAGGCAAGTCCCCCCTACAGTGTTTTCCATGACCACTGCCGCTGCTGGTGTGGGATCCGACCTGCGAGATTTATATTTAATTTACATGAATTTATATATAATTTATATTTACGTTAATTTATATACATCGATAGCAATTTGTATGACGTTAAGTGGACTGTATTTCTGCAATAATCTCACAAATCGATCCATACACATTAGGGGGGGTTTATATTGAATTTATATATATGCAGCCACTCAAACTACATATATTAGTATACATTGAGGAGGTTCCTTATCTTATTATACAGCAGGCTTAGTTCACCAGGTATAACTAGGATGTAGACACCAAATTATCCTATTTTGAGGCAGTTTCCAACACGCAGTAACTGATGTATCAAGTCTTGCTTCCTCTTCTTGTACCTGTCAAAGGTGCTAGCTGTAAAGCCAGAATCCTAATATATGACAGCTATATCAGAGAAAACACTGTATATTATATATAATAAGGACCAAGGCTTAATTACCTTTAGTATGAGGCGATTTCGTATTCTAACCGGTTCGCCCTATCTACCAACATTAATGGCCAAAAATAATTAGATAAACGGGTTTCGGTAGAACACTTAGCTTGTTTATTGTTGACTGCGTGTTGATGATGGAAGACCTTTGGTTTCCATAACACTTCGTCCAAGAGATATAATAGGAGCCGAATTTGCTCCCTGCGCCTCTGATCTTAATAACAATGCCTTATAATAGGAGCCGAATTTGCCCCCTGTGCGTCTGGTCTTAACAACAATGGCTGACCACTCCCTACTACTGACGCTCCTGGCTTACTGTCCAGATATCAGTAACTGATTGAAGGGTCACTTTACTTTATTTTAATACTGATAATTAAGTTAATTAAAATGAGATGTTTTATAAAGGAATATGTTCAAAGACTAATGTATTTAAGAATAATTCCAACACAATAGCTGGTGAATTTATAATAGTATGTGGCAATGATATCCCGTTTTCTATAGACGGAAAATTCCACTACAAGTTACATTTTCTATGAGTTAATTTGTGGATACTATGGCAGCAATATTATCTGCAATTGCATGTAATATTATTAAATGGTGTCAGATTTTCCGACATAATTCCCGGGGGCTGCTCACGGGTCGAAGTCCTATTTAGAACAGACGAACTACGATACTCCTCCTTCGAATTATTAGATTAATTTGATGTTAGTAGTTAGTAATCACACATTTGTGCCTCTGTTCGTACAGGACGGATGTCCCGTACTCGAGTTGCAGGGGTTGGAAGTCTAATGCAATTTCATTTCCCTGTTAACTCTTAAAAGGCTAAAATTCAAGCCTAAATACATATTATTTAACCCAGAAGACTGAATGTAATCAAGTACTACAGTCAAGTATGACTCAGGGACTGCAGTGAGATCAGTGACATTAGATATAACATGAAGCTTGTTCAGGTAACTGGTCACTGATATATATACACTGAGGCCCATGGAATACATCATGATTAAATAATAAATGTATCAAAATCAGTCGTCAGATTTATTGGGGTTTAATTTACTTAATTGATTCAGAGGATTGAATAGCCCATCAATAAAGCTAAGTATGGTTCTGAGACTGCAGTGGGTTCAGTGACATTGGTCGCTGTGACTTGTAGCTGTTTAGGCTACTGTTCACTGATTTGCCACTGAGGCCTCATGAACTCATCTTCAGCTTTAAATGATGATATTAACATCAACCTCTGTTGGTATAGTCAGCTGTAATCTCCTTAGTATAATGCTAATAGAGAAATATAATCATCTGACAAATTTAGATTTCTATTGGTATTGTTTATCTGCAGACATAGGTCTCCTCAGGCTTATACTGGGCCTGAGAGTAATTTGCCTCCTGCAGAATTTAGCATGGTTATGCCCTGATACTTAGTAGGGCTACCAATGAATCGATGGTAGTTGATCTGTCTTGTTAAATGACCTTTAAGACCTGCAAGGGTTCTTCTCATTCTCCCTGCATTATCCATACTGGCTAGTTGGTTAAGCCTTGTGGGGCTTGTACTTTGTTTGCTCACAATACTGAACAAGTACTAATGGTAGCCTAGGGTAAAATTCTGCACTCACTAGGCTATAATCCTACCTCTACTAGAGGTTAGCACTTAAAATTAATACACATTATATATATATATAATCATACACACTAATGATTTGAGTGATAAACTAGTGTCATTGGAAGTACCTTTAGGTTAGCTCCTCAAAATCACCCTAGGATGGTATAGACACTAATTAATCAATCAAAGGTGTAATGATCATAAGTAAATTATTATATAAACGCAAGTCAACCCGAGTTGATAAAAATACACCCAAAATAGGGTCTGCACCATTCATTAATGGTGCTAGGTTGTTCAATATAGTACAACTAGACTATGGTAATAATGGGACTAGGATGAACAATAAATAGTTCAACTAGTCAATGGTAATATCCTACCCTGTTGTGGGTTGGCAATTGGTAAATATTGTATTGTGAACACTAGTGCAATATATATTAAATAATTCTCTATTTTGGAGAAATAATATACACAATTGTTGATAATAGCCTCTTAATTAGCCTCTATGAAACTTCTACTATTATCAAGAAGTATTAAATATTATTAGTGACCTCACGAATTAACATCACAAAATTCGTGGATAATCTCTCGCGAAATTAACACAACAAAATCCGTGAACAATCTCGTGAGGACACAGCCACTGGCTGGCTTCAATATTAGCGCTGTCATCTCACAGAAATAACACGCCACCAAATTGGTGGTTGACCGTGAAACCGCTGAGTATGGCTGAACTGGGCTTGAGGGGCTCTTGAGCTTGGTCGAGGCAACGCTGCCGTCCTTGACTGGCACTGTATTGTTACTGTATATATCACATTGCTCTAGTACCAGTGTATTTAATGAATCCACTAGTTAACTGGTTCATCCGGTACTCGATGATGACCAAATAATCTGTCATCCGGCTCGAAGATGACCAATAATGTGGGAACCGACCTGTGAGATTTATATTTAATTTATATGAATTTATATAGAATTTATATTTACGTTAATTTATATACTTCGATAGCAATTTGTATTATTATTATATAATAAGTGGACTGTATTTCTGCAATAATCTCACAAATCGATCCATACACATTAGGGGGGGTTTATATTGAATTTATATATATGCAGCCACTCAAACTACAGTATTAACTACATATATTAGTATACATTGAGGAGGTTCCTTATCGTATTATACAGCAGGCTTAGTTCACCAGGTATAACTAGGATGTAGACACCAAATTATCCTATTTTGAGGCAGTTTCCATCACCCAGTAACTGATGTATCAAGTTTTGCTTCCTCTTCTTGTACCTGTCAAAGGTGCTAGCTGTAAAGCCAGAATCCTAATATATGACAGCTATATCAGAGAAAACACTGTATATTATATATAATAAGGACCAAGGCTTAATTACCTTTAGTATGAGGTGATTTCGTATTCTAACCGGTTCGCCCTATCTACCAACATTAATGGCCAAAAATGATTAGATAAACGGGTTTCGGTAGAACACTTAGCTTGTTTATTGTTGACTGCGTGTTGATGATGGAAGACCTTTGGTTTCCATAACACTTCGTCCAAGAGATATAATAGGAGCCGAATTTGCTCCCTGCGCCTCTGATCTTAATAACAATGCCTTATAATAGGAGCCGAATTTGCCCCCTGTGCGTCTGGTCTTAACAACAATAGCTGACCACTCCCTACTACTGACGCTCCTGGCTTACTGTCCAGATATCAGTAACTGATTGAAGGGTCACATTTACTTTATTTTAATACTGATAATTAAGACATCCATATATGGTGAAAAGCTTAGCTTATCTGCCAACACCCACACATCGTGTCAGCAAGGCGGACAGCCCGCCTGCTTTCATACCTCTCACTGTATTTCCCACTTCTATACTTCCCTTCATCTATGCCTCTCCTTCCTCTTTACTCCTCTTATCTTGATGATATAAGCTCACACCAGCGACCACTACGACAGAGAGGGAGCTCAACGCCTCAACGGATACAATAATAAACAAACTAGTCACACGGGACAAAAATATCGACTTAGGAAAGGCACTATAACAAAGGGGGGGGGGTGAAAGAAGCGAGTAAAAAACACGGGTAAAACTGAATAACATGAGCGTGGCGCACACACAAACACACACACACACACACACACACACACACACACACACACACACACACACACACACACACACACACACACACACACACACACTCGACCCGCGGCGGTCAGGGCTCTTCTTTTTTTTTTCCTTTTTTCTTTTTTTTGAGCGAGGGAGTTTGCAAGCTTTATAGAAATGTTTTTTTAACCACTCGCTGTTAGTTTTATATTGGATTTCGAGCTGAATAAGCGTTTCGGATATTTTATAGTTTAATAACTTTACAAAAAAGATAATGTGTTTATATTCCTGGTCACGCATCTAGACGCACCAAAAATATCCACAAAATTAGCATAATCCTAAAACAAGTGTAAACACGAGCGCAAACAGCACAAAGCTCAGGCAAACTTCATGAAAGGCACCGACTAAAGATGAAACGACTGGAAAAACCTTTATAAATACAACAAACTGAATATGCAAGCAACGAGACGTAACCCCAAACATACCACAACAGGTGAGGGAGGCAGCCGAGTCAACACAACAGACTCCAGGTCACAACAGACAACAGAGAAGAGTCGTACAACATTGATCACACACATGTCCGACTCGTCAAGAATATAAACAAAATACCATTATAGTTGATATACATGAATAAAAAAACTACGTCAGTTCACCTGCTGATAAGACCTGGCCTTGTAATTCAGCGTTGCATATTTTATGGGCGTGGGCGTCACTCTGTCGGTTAGCCGGTGGCGCTGCTGCTCCTGCTCGCTTGCCTCCTGTACGCTCACCTGCTGGTGGCTCAAGGATCGAGCTTCAGTTCATGGACCACCGCCGACCACCTGCCAGTTGCCTGACAGCTTAAAACTTTTCACAAGTTTATTTCTTATCATGCCTACTTTTTATAATCGTGAACGGAGTTGACCTCAACTACCTCACTCGTCACGTTCAATCTAAGCTCGATTGAATATACTCTTCTCCTAATGAATATTTTTCAATATGTTTGCGACATGTGTGTCTAGTTCCAGTCATCCCCTTTTCGTCATGTTGGACAAATAGTAAATATCTCCTCTTTCTAAACCCCGCCAATTCCTTGAAGTATTTTGTATGTCTCTGACATGTTTGCTCTCCTTTTCTCATTTCTAACGTCATTAAGTTGGGTTCTTTAAGTCTTTCTTCGTTCTCAGGAAGTTGTGGGATAAGGCTCATTGAAGAATCATTATGTGTTTCTGAGGCAAGTACTCCCAGTCTGGGTTGCAATTCTATTGAACTGATCTCGCGTATGTGGCGAGCAATATTATTTTGCTTCTGTTCTGATCTGTTCTGATCAAAGCCAGTTTTGAGTTATTCTATTCATCTTTGATTCTGAAGATAGGATTTTGTTATATATCTGCGCCTTGGAAGATTTCCTTCACTGTGTACCGGGCTGCTGGTCTTCCGTCCCATCCACACGTGCTTTCGTCACATTACACTTACTGTTATTTAATTCCAGAAACCATTACTTGAAAAACTTCTGAAGTTTGTCAATGTTTTTTTCTACCTCGCCAATTCTTCTCATTAATCCTTTCACTTCATAATATATATTCCGTTTTTTTTAATTAAATAAAATTATTCGTTTACATGAATTTACAGAGAAAATGATGACTAGTTCTGGAAATAAGTAACAAACTAAGTTTGGAAAATAAGTAACTGGTGCTCCAGTTCGGCCGAGGTGACGAGAAAGAGGGATTTATTCTCAGAAAACCTAAACAAAACCTAAAGTCAATTAAAATAGGGTTCTTCAGACAAATGTCAAATTATTTCGTATAGCCAAAGGTTATGTTAACAAGAAACATTGAAGGATAATTATATAAAAAAGTCGATCCGTAATACTGAAATCTGAGGATGAAATGTACTCGTGTTCTGCTTTGCCACCCAGCGAAAGAATATATATATATATATATATATATATATATATATATATATATATATATATATATATATATATATATATATATATATATATATATTTTACTAAGCCAGGCTCCATAAATTTACTGATCAGGAAAACGTGCAGAGAGGGTTCCAGTAGTACAGTCGGATTCGTTCTCGTCTCACAAACGGGAATTCCGGGTTCGAGTCCCGGGCGGGACAGGCGCGTTTCCTAACACTTAATGTGCCAGTTCACTTAGCAGTAAATAAGTGTCCAGGAGTTAGTCATCTTGTTGCATGGTTGCATCCTTTCATCAGTTCGAACTTGGGGGGGGTAACCCGCCATATAAACCTAACAGGTTTATATGCACGGGCTGTCTGTCCCCCAACACATTTAATTACTATTATCATTAACCTTCACAGAACAAATCCTTCCAGTAAATGGAAGTATTTGGCTCCAGCTCTGTACACTGATGTAATACTTGAGGAGACCAGGAGACATGACACAAAGGCCACAACAGCCCCCTTGAACAACAACACGTGTGCTGTGAGGCCTTTCTATTCTCAATGAAATCTCAATAATTTCCAACACCCTCCCACTATACATATACAGCCGAACTAACAGATCTCTGTTCAAAAGGGAACTTGATGAACACCTAAGGATACCTGATCAACCGGATTGTAATCCCCACATTAGACTGCAAGCAGGAGTGCCTAATGGCCTGGCTGACCATATTACTAATCTGGAGGATTACTTATTGTTATTGTGGAACCACCTCAAGGTAACCTCAGTGTTTGTGGAAATATTGTTCAAATTAATAGTTAACTTTATGTGTGGTTCGATGACAAAGATGACTTTACCACCATCGAGGAACCATCATACCTGAAACTAAACTATTTAGAAATTTAAAATATTTTATTTTATGGAGATCTAATTAACACATGTAAATTACATTTTTACAAGTGCCTAACACATGATATATGTGTGTTAACATTCGATATGTTACTAATGTGTGTGAATACACTATGGCTTCCTGTCACACCGATACAATGCATTATTATTATTATTATTATTGTATCTTCCAATATTTTCTGACGTTCATCCAGTAGACCAAATTGTCATCATATATGATCGAATAATCTTTAACTCTCATGTACGGAGGCACTGCGGACATTGATTTTGTGGGCACTAACGGACTGAATATTTTGTCAGAATATTGGTGTACCGTCTGCAGAGACCTCTGCTGGCTGGAACATTAACCAAATGTCAACAACTAGTTCAGCAGTAACAAGATTTTAAAATGTTGCAGTTTAAGTTGTTCTTAAGGTTCCCTTTCGTATCTCGCATGTTGTGATCATATCCTTTTGATTTTGATATTCTTGAGAATTGAGAGATCTAGTTCCATTAGCCCATCCTCCTGTTTTGGTAGTACTTATATTAACGATGAAGACCATAGTACATATACCGACATACAACGCAATTATTAAGTAGAAATCGGTATTATTGTATTTGGAGAATCCAGAAAAAAGATTTATATATAATTGCAAAAATAAACAAACCTAACCTAACCTTCCTAGGCCTAATACACGATATCTGAGGCCCAGTATAGTACGTGTGTGTGTGCTATACTGGGCCTCGGAATATTTAAGTTTTTTAGTTAAATTTTTCTCGGACTCTATCAAGTGAATAGTACAACATTCTGTTATATAATTGTTTAGTACGTCAATCTTTGTACTCTGTTGCACATAGTTACATAAACTACTGTCTAAACAGAAGGATGGATTACTATCTTCATAGCTCTGGCACCAATCATGTCTTGTTCGTTTCTCCCTTAACTCATCTTCATTACCTTACACTTCGTGGGATTAAATTCCCGCAACTATTTTTTGGTCCATATGTGGTGCTTGTCAAGGTCTTTCCGTAACTTACGGCAGTCCACATCTGTTTTCACATTCCTCGCCAGCTTTGCCTCAGCTGCAGATATTGACCTGAACGAGATCACTCCCACAGGAAGGTCGTTCACAGAAATTATGAAGAGTAGTGGTCACAGATTCGAACCTTTGGGACCCAACTTGTTACCTTCTTCCAGACCGAAACATTCTTACTGACAGGAACTCTTTCTATTCTGTTCTTCAGGTACTCTAATACCCACTTCAGCTCTTTCACAGTTATCTCAGCCTCCTTCTACATCTTGTACACCAACCTTTCAAGAGGAGCAGTGTGAAATGCTTCCCGATAATTAAGGAAAATAACAGAATGCTCAGCTTTTTTTCTCTTCATATTTTAGAAACCGTGTCGAAAATGAAAATAGTCATGTAGACAATGTGTAGTAAAGATTGTTACAGTCATGTAGATGTGTGAAGTCAAAATTGTTACAGTCATGTACATGTGTGAAGTCAAGATTGTTACTGTCATCTAGACAGTCTGCAGTAAAGATTGTCAACTCAGCTAAGTTTATCAGGCACGCCCTTACCCCTTCTTAATCCATACTGCCTTTTTGTTTGCCCCTATCATTCTCAACCTGATTATTTCTTCCTACACGTTACAAGAATTACTTGTCAGTGCCATGGAACAGCTTTGGTTGGTCCTTAGCTTATGCTACAATGTCATTTTTTAATTACCTCTCAGTTTCTGGCCAGACCAGTAGGTATTCATTTCTGGTCTTCCTTAATGCCTCTTAATTGTCATTAGTTCTCTGTATGTTTTCCAGACTTCTTTAATCCTCTTTCTTTTTGGTTAAACTACACCTTCTTTTTGAATGGTATGAACTGCTCGGATGCAACTGTACATTTGTGAGCAATGAATTTAATCATCTCATTTCCCGTCTTCCCACCAGTTCTCTCTCCCATTGCAATTCACAGAAATCCCTTCACTTTACTGTAGTCCTCACGTCTTTAAGCTATCATCTTCCTCAACAGGTGTCTTCGTCTACCAGCTCCTTCTGTTCCTGTATGTTTTCAAGAACAGTAAAACAGTGTGACTAACTCTTAGGCTCTAGAGGCATACCGTACTCTACCTCTTCAACGCCTGCCTCATATTGGCGAGGCACCAAGTCTAGCACTGCTGGTGAGTCTTCTTCTCTTGCACGCGGTAGTTCTGTAATATGATGCTGTAAGAAGTGTGTGTCAGTCATGTAAGCGTCCTCACGCACGTGGAAGTCCTTATCTCCAGTGGTTAAAATATCATAGTGTTAGATTTTTAGCTCCAACTCCCCCTTGACAATGAGAATGCCTTATCTATTAACTTTAGACAATTCTCGTTTCATTTGTCGTATTGTACCCCAGGACTTCTGTTGTTTGAAGGGGAAATGTAAATCACTGTTTCAACAATTTTAATGTCTCCCACTGTTGCTATCCCTAGTATGTCCTCTAATAAATTTACTTCCTTTTAATAATTTTAGTTTTTCAGAGCTGCAATGAAGCTGCAGCAACAGAGCTACACCACCTTTCCCCGTGTTCTCCTCATCAATCCTTGTTACTTGATATCCTCGTGGGACGATGGCATTTCCGATAACATATGGCACTTCCTTTTCCATTGCTGCAATAATGAGTGAGTGTTCTTCTGGCAGTCTTACCTGTATCTCTACCTCTTTATTTGTAATTCCAGCTGCATTGGTATGCTTAACTTCTTTGCTTCTCATCACACCGTGGTTGCTTTCATTTTTCCCGAAGTGTTGTATCTGTTGCTGCGTTTCCATTCCTGATAAGGGGTTAATGATGGTCCAGTCACTCCTGTCTACTGACCCCTTGTATGAGTGTCTCGTTCTGCTGGGCAGCCCCAATATTTCCCTCTGTAGTACGTGCTGTTGACAGGTTGTCAGGTTTGCTTGCTCTCGTGCACTGTGTCATTTTCAGGTCTCCTTGCATTTATTGTTTCCTTTTCTTTACTGATTTTCTTTTCCTGCTTCCTATGCGTATTAAAAATGTCCTAATAAATGCTGCTTGGTACTTCCTTTCCTCCTTCATATATATATTTTTCTGCCAGTATATATTTAACTGTTTTGTTGTTTGCAAAAATAACCTTCAGTTGCCGATTTTTTTAAATTCTGAAATCTACATAGAATACGGAAATATTCTATTTCCTTTGCTGCATATTTTGAATGTATTTTATGGAGAATTTTAGTTATTTCATTTTGGTCTTTCTCGCTCATCAACTGCCAACTGTCTCCCTCTGGCTCTCGTCCAAGCATTTGGGCTGGACAGTAGAGCAACAGTCTCGCTTCATGCAGGGCGGCGTTCAATCCCCGACCGGCGAAGTGGCTGGGGCACCATTCCTTCCTCCCGTCCCATCCCAAATCCTCATCCTGACTCCTTATAAGTGTAATATAGTCGTAATGGCCTGGCGCTTTTCCTAGTTAATTCCTTCCTTCTAATCCCTGTGGCTCTGGTACAGTGTAGATTACCACAGGTATCCCCCTCTCCAATTCCTGCCATATACCCATCACGTTGTCCTAATTATCTTCTGCCCTCATAACCTTTCGCTACTTCAACAGAAGTTTTATCTAATCTCGCTCCTCTTATCTCAGTTACTTTCTGAACTTACTTCATTCTCTTCTGGGTTATTATGTTCACTTCTTTTCCATTAAATTGGTCCAACGATTTTATTCTGACTTGTACGATACTAGGAAGTGTTGTGTGAGATGGTAGGAAGTGTTTAGTGTGAATGGTGTTAGGACGTTTGTAGCATGTGGTGTTAGGAGGATTGAGTAATGTGTGTGGTGTTAGGAAGAGTGGGATTAGTATGTGTGTGTTTTGTTAGCACGCGTGTATGAGAATCCTTCCTAATCGTGGTGTTAGGAAGAGTGTGTATAGTGTGTGTGTGTGGAGTTAGGAAATGAGTAGTTTGTGTGTAGTGTGTGTAGGAAATGTGTGAAGTGTTAGGAAGTGTGTGTAGTGTGAGTGTGTAGTATTGCACTCCATGATGAGGCGGCATACTCCAAGATTGGCCTCACGTAGGCAGTGTAAAGCGCCCAAAAAGCCTCCTTACTTAGGTTTCTGAATGATGTTCTAACTTTTGCCAGTGTAGAGTACGCTGCTGTCGTTATCCTATTTATATGTGTCTCAGGAGTTAAATTAGGTGTTACGTCCATGCCCAGGTCTCTTTCTCGAGTCGTCACAGATAAGCAGTTCCCCTTCATTGTGTACTGTCCCTTTGGTCTCCTATTACCTAATCCCATTTCCATAACTTTACATTTGCTCGTGTAGCTATTTTCTGACCATCTCTGCAACCTGTTCAAGTCCTTTAGGAGGATCCTACAAACTCTTATCCGTAACTTTGCATCATCCTTGAACATTGACCTGTTGGATTACACTCCTGTAAATATATAATTTACGTAAATTAGAAGTAAAATTGGTCCCAGCACCGATCCTTGAAGTACTCATCTCTTTTATGGTCGCCAGTCCGACTTTTCGCTGCCTACCATAACTCTCTGGTTCCTTCCTGTTAGGTAGTTCCTTATCCATGCTAGGGCCTTTCCGCTTACTCCCGCCTGCCTCTCAAGTTTAAATAGCAGTCTAATGTGCGGTACTGTATCAGAGGCCTTTTCTGTATCAGAGACCTTTTGGCAGTCTAGAAAAAATGCAGTCTGCCCCACCTTCTCTGTCCTGCCTTATCGTCGTTATTTTATCATAGAATTCCGAAAGGTTTGTTAGGAAAGATTTCCCTTTCCAGAACCCATGTTGATGTTTGTTTACAAATCTAATGTTCTCCAGGTGTGCAACCAGTCTTAGCCTAATTATTCTTTCAAGTATTTTACAGGGGATGCTTGTCAGTAATACAGGTCTATAGTTAAGTGCCTCCTCCCTATCCCCCTTTGTTGAAAATCGGTACGACATTTGCCCTCTTCCAGCAATTGGGCAATTCTCTCGACATAAGTGATTCATTAAAGATCTTTGTCAGAGGCACGCTGAAGGCCTGTGCAGCCTCTTTTAGTATCCACGGTGATATTTTGTCTGGTCCAACCGCTTTAGTTGCGTATGTGTGTGTGTGTGTATATGTATGTGCATATGTGTGTGAGTATGTGTGTGTGTGTGTATGTATGTGCATATGTGTGTGAGTATGTGTGTGTGTGCGCGTGAGAACGTAAATTAACTATTTAATTGCGTTACCAATATTAATTGGTCTAATATTATTGACGTCATCTTCAACATTACTATAGTTTGTAAGTATAAGTGCATAACCGTGGCTGGCCTTCAGTGAGTGGCTCCACCAGTCTAGACTGTAGAGGGAGAAGAACACACATAGGGGAGTACAAGGTACAATTGAGAACTAAGGCGAAGATTTTCTCCCGCCATTACAGCCCAACTACTTGGGCTGGACGGTAGAGCGACGGTCTCGCTTCATGCAGGTCGGCGTTCAATCTTCGACCGTCCAAGTGGTTGGGCATTATTCCATCCCCACGTCCCATCGCAAATCCTTATCCTAACCCCATTTCAGTACTAAATAGTAGTAATGGCTTGGCGCTTTTCCATGATAATTCAAACATTATGTTTAGGGAGTGAAGTGATTTATGGTCAAAACATCCGTGTTTTAGGTACTGTATCCACTGTTTTAGGTACTACCTATTGATTACGGATTGCCTGGCCACTCTTCTCATCTTGAAAGAGCTCCTGTTATAATCTCGTGTCACGCTTGGCGAGCAGCACTAAGAATCCTGTCACAGCGTCTCTAAAGTCATCGTAATACCTAGCTGTATAACACACGAGAATACGCAATGCCTAGCTTCATTTTTTCTTCATACTGTGTGGACAGGTTGTGGAGCAGCGCGCCGGATCAGCCGCGATAATGGCGAGGGGCGGCTTTGTGTTCATGGACGCCAACTTTCCATTAAGAAATCATCTGCGTCCTCGGGTTTCGAGTGGTATTTAAAAATATTTATAACTTTTGGATTTGTTTTTCATTCACTTTCTTTGTTATTGGATATTATGTTGTTCTGAGATTTAGAGACTTGCTAAAAATATTACTGCTTCTTAGAAAGTGATTAAACATTTTACGTTCTGTATTTATATATTTGTTTAGTGCTTATATGAAAGAAACAAAATTAATGTCTTCTTAGAAAAAACTGTATATCTGTATATTCTCATGATCGACAAATGTGACCCTTTCTGTCTCACGGAATCATACGATACACTCACACGCCAACACGTTGACTCACTCACACGCTCACACACTAACAAACTCACTCACACGCTCACACACTAACAGACTCACACGCTCACACACTAACCCATTCATTCACACACGCCACGACCCTAGCACGCACATACCAATACACAGAAACACGCCCACACACTCCCACACTCACCCGTCCACATATTAACACGCCTACACACTCACACACGCTCGCACACTAACAGATTCAATGGCCTCAATATTTGCATGCTTCACGCCCAAAGCACCCACATGCAGGCTAAATGAGAGATACACAAAGACATACACTAACACACACACACACACACACATACAGGGACACATACTAACACACTCACCGGTGAAAATCAAAATCTTTAAGGGTAAAATTACTTTTTAAACATTTGATTAGTTTCAAGGAAGGACTCCGGCAAGTGATCGACCTGCTCTCTGGCACGTACACTACTCTCTGGCACGTACACTGCTCTCTGGCACGTACACTACTCTCTGGCACGTACACTACTCTCTGGCACGTACACTACTCTCTGGCACGTACACTACTCTCTGGCACGTACACTACTCTCTGGCACGTACACTACTCTGGTACGTCCACTATTCTCTGGCACGTACACTACTCTCTGGCACGTACACTACTCTCTGGCACGTACACTACTCTGATACGTCCACTACTCTCTGGCACGTACACTACTCTCTGGCACGTACACTACTCTGATACGTCCACTACTCTCTGGCACGTACACTACTCTCTGGCACGTACACTACTCTGATACGTCCACTACTCTCTGGCACGTACACTACTCTCTGGCACGTACACTACTCTGATACGTCCACTACTCTCTGGCACGTACACTTCTCTGATACGTCCACTACTCTCTGGCACGTACACTACTCTCTGGCACGTACACTACTCTCTGGCACGTACACTTCTCTGATACGTCCACTACTCTCTGGCACGTACACTACTCTCTGGCACGTACACTACTCTGATACGTCCACTACTCTCTGGCACGTACACTACTCTCTGGCACGTACACTTCTCTGATACGTCCCCTACTCTCTGGCACGTACACTACTCTCTGGCACGTACACTTCTCTGA
>WNGS01003388.1:5577642-5600411 GCA_020271785.1 Procambarus virginalis
TTGAAATATTTGTTCATTTGTGCTAAAACATTGTGTACAATGTGTAGTCAGTGGCTCCCTGAGGGTGATGGTGCAGGCAATTTCTCCCAGTAGGTTATGGTGTACCCAAGAACTTCCAGAAGGTGATGGTGTAGCCAAGGGCTACCTCATGTTCCAGGTGACAGTGATAGTGTTTCACCTTTTGGTTATGGTGTTCTATCTGTTTGTGATGGTGTTCTACCTGTTGGTGATGGTGTTCAACCTGTTGGTGATGGTGTTCCACCTGTTGGAGATGCTGTTTCACCTGTAGGTGGTGTGCCACCTGTAGGTGATGACGTTCCACCTGTTGGTAGTGTTTCACGTACCGTTTATGGTGTTCCACCTGACGGATATAGTGTTCCAACTGTTGGTGCTGATGTTCCAGATGACGGTGATTGCAATCCAGCTGATGGACAGTTCTTAAACATCCACCTTCACAACCCCAGGATCATACTGGAGATTAAACTATTTGTAAACAGTCCTAGAATCCACACGGACAGTTTGGTCTTCCGTTTAGCAATTCCATTTTCATAAAATTCTCGCAAGCAGTTATATGACTAAGGCCTCCAGAGGGCTCTTTCTCCTGACACATCTCTTGTTTATGATGGAGACATAACCGAAGATCAACATTTGCACATTTGCTAGAGACACCGTACTGTGGGATATCAACCCGGAAGATTCAAAACTGTTGGAAGACGACTTTGTTATGTAAAACAAATCAGCGACCGGCAGATGCAGATTAATGCTGATAAATAACTCATAAATATGAGTTCATTTCATAATTTCATAAATACAGAGTTCTAAGCATAGGAAATTATAGCTGTTACCAGATACTTAGCTGGAGAATGTTGAAATGGTCAAAATGATACAGAAATAGACCTGCATGTCACGGTTAGTAGGACTCTTAAACTGATAAACAGTTGTATAAAAGTTTAATATAAGGTAAACATGATACGAGGACTCACTGCAAGAAGTGTTAGCAGTAGACATGCAGTGTTCCAGTGTTATTCTTCAGCTTTACCTTGCCCTTGTCAAGCCTAGTTTAAATTATGCAGTTCGCTTTTGGGCACCGTATAATAGAATTAACCTAAATTCTTAATGGACGGAAAAACAAAAAATATCTCATTTAATTCCCTGGATTAACAACCTCCATTATGACAGATTAAGGCAACATCATTTATATTCTCTTGAGAGGTGAAGAGCAAGGGAGGACGAAATATACTGATGGAGGAATGCAATAACACAGGCAAACTCACAAATCAGATAAAAAAATATAAACACAAAACAAAATACGAAGATATTGGATACAAAATGAACAAGATTAAAAAATGACTTTGATTAAATTCTGGTGAGGAATTAAGGTTGTTGATCTATACAATATATTACAAGGTAACAATATCGACGTGAAATTGCTTGATTGTTTCAAGCGAAGTTAATAGATACATATTAATGCCTTGGGTTTGGAAAAATATCGGAACATTCTCGCTTAGGTCGTTTAACCACTTTGACTGGACGGTAGAGCGAAGGTCTCGCTTCATGCAGGTCGGCGTTCAATCCCCGACCGTCCAAGTGGTTGGGCAATATTCCTTCCCCTCGTACCATCCCAAATCCTTATCCTGACCCCTTCCAAGGGCTATATAATCGTAATGGCTTGACGCTTTCCCCTGATAATTCCATCTCGCTTACGACAATAGGCTTTTATAGTGTTCACAATATATACCTTCTTATGGCCATTGTCTTAATGTTTCCTTACTGTGTAAACAAGAATGTTATCTTAGGATTGGTATCTTAGTGATTATTGGAGTCCTTCCGTCCGTACAGACCAACTAATAACACAACCTTCACATTTTGCAGTTGGAATCCAGTGACATTAAAGGTCTCATTATGGTTGTCACGCCACCCTGGCCTTAAGCAGGTCTCCTGCGGTACACACTCAACCCTGAAATTATTGACACGACTTGTGCTGAATTATTGGACTTTTGTTGTTTTTTTCTTGACACTTTATTAGAATTATTAACATTTTCGCGAATAAGATAAAAAATCCCTCATTAAAATTCTTCATTGTATTAAATAATTAAAATTTTTAATATTTCAGCCATTTATTTTACTAATTTAAAATGTAGCGCCTGACGGTCGGTGGTGGAGGGTGTTACAGAGGCACATGAGGAACTTGGGAACTGAATCCCACAGTTTATTTAGCTGAACAATTAGCATTCTTGTGAAGCTAGTTCCACAACTCCCTCCCAGTAGGGAGGTGGATATCGGGAGTGAGTTGTGGGAAATATAGGAAAGGTAGGTGGATATAGGGAAGGTGGATAAGGAAAGAGAGATGAGAGAGAGAGGGGGCCTTTCTCACCTCTCTTTTCATAGCCACCTATCTTTCCGTCTCTCATCTTCTAAAAATGTCACCCCATTTTTACCTCCCTCCCCTCTTCCGCTCTCTGTTTCCTCTCCATTTACTCCCCTCCCCCTTTACCACCTTTCCCCCTCCTTCTCCCCCCCCCACACGCCTCTCCTCTCTCTCTCTCTCCACCGTCTCTCCCAATCTTCGGCCCCACCCCCCCAACCCCCCCCTCACCTCTCCTCTCCTCTTCCACACATTTCCACCTATCTCACCCTTTCTCCTTAACTCTCTTTAAATATCCCTTCTACTCCTCCTTCCCTCTCTTACATCTCCTCTCTCTTCCTCTCACTATCTCTATATTTGTTTCTGTCTGTCTGTCTCTGTCTCTGTGTGTTGTCGAGTGTCAGTGTGCGTTGTTGTCTGTGAACTTTTCTGTCTCTTCCTGTCTCCATCTTTGTCATGATCGACCTGGTCTGTCTGAAGGCCTCGCTCTGTCTATCTCAGTGACTCTTTTCAATAACTCTCTGTCTCTCTCATAACTAAAAACTAAACACACAGGAAAGGGGGGGGTGGTATATCCGGCATTGTTCAGGTCTGTTTGTCTTTACTCTATCCCTCTATTTCTCTACTTATCTCCATCTCTGTCTCCAATAATCTCTATATCACTATATCTATATCTATTTATCTTGTCCCCTCATCTTCCCCCGCTGTTCCTCCTCCTCTTCTCCCATCTTCAGCTATGTTGCTTCAACTAACATCTTAGCTACATACTCGATCCCTTCAACATGATACCATTCTTCACAACTCACTATTCAACCCGTCGTCCGACTAGGGTTTCAAGTCGTCAAGTAAATGCTTAATTTAAAATGTCCTCTACTAACCTAATAGACAAAGCCAGAGAACCCAAAACAGAAAACGGGACAGTACGTCACTCTCTCGAGCCGCTTCCATTTTCTTGTTTTTTTTTTTCATATGCGTCACTAAGGCACTTTTTGACCTTGGTGACGCATACGAGCGAAAAACGACGTTCTTTGTATGAGGACAGGTTGCTGTATAACCACCTTCACTACACAGTATTTTCATCACTAACCATCTTACTATTTCCATCACAGTGACCCAAATAAATTCAGTTTGCTGGTTCTTTTCCAGCAACCCATGAAGATGGGCTGCTAACTCTACGGAAATCACATCCCACATTTAATTTCAGACCATATAAATAGCACGTAAGGGTTGGATTTCAGGCAATTTTTTAAAGCATTTAATATAGGACTAACCCAACATTAGTATCGCCATTACGTAGCCCAAGCTGCTCCCCCCCTGCAAATCTATATATATATATATATATATATATATATATATATATATATATATATATATATATATATATATGTCGTACCTAGTAGCCAGAACACACTTCTTGGCCTACTATGCAAGGCCCAGTTTGCCTAATAGGCCGAGTGATTTTCTTTATTTTCAGTAAATTGTTTCCAATTAGTTAATTTGAATTATTATTATTATATTATATTAAGAACATAAATTACTAACGTAGTTGTGTTAATTTAGGTTAGGTTTAGATAGATTAGGTTAGGTTAGGTAGGGTTGGTTATGTTCGGTCATATATCTACGTTAGTTTTAACTCAAATTTAAACAAAATAACTTACACATAATGAAATAAGCCGATTTATCATTTCATAAGAAAGAAATTAGAAAAATATATAAATTCAGAAAAAACTTGGTTTATTAGGCAAATCGGGCCTTGTATAGTAGGCTGAGTACGACGTTCTGGCTACTAGGTACAACATATATATATAATTATATATATATATATATATATATATATATATATATATATATATATATATATATATATATATATATATATATGTCGTACCTAGTAGCCAGAACGCACTTCTCAGCCTACTATGCAAGGCCAGATTTGCCTAATAGGCCAAGTTTTCATGAATTAATAGTTTTTCGACTACCTAACCTACCTAACCTAACCTAACCTAACTTTTTCGGCTACCTAACCTAACCTAACCTATAAAGATAGGTTAGGTTAGGTTAGGTAGGGTTGGTTAGGTTCGGTCATATATCTACATTAATTTTATCTCCAATAAAAAAAATTGACCTCATACATAATGAAATGGGTAGCTTTATCATTTCATAAGAAAAAAATTAGAGAAAATATATTAATTCAGGAAAACTTGGCTTATTAGGCAAATCGGGCCTTGCATAGTAGGCTGAGAAGTGCATTCTGGCTACTAGGTACGACATATATATATATATATATATATATATATATATATATATATATATATATATATATATATATATATATATATATATATATATATATATATATATATATATATATATATACATATATATACATATATATATATACATATATATATATATATATATATATATATATATATATATATATATATATATATATACATATATATACATATATATACATATATATATATATATACATATATATATATATATATATATATATATATATATATATATATATATATATATATATATAATATATATATATATATGTCGTACCTAGTAGCCAGAATGCACTTCTCAGCCTACTATGCAAGGCCCGATTTGCCTAATAAGCCAAGTTTTCATGAATTAATATATTTTCACATATTTTATTCTTATGAAATGATAAAGCTACCCATTTCATTATGTATGAGGTCAATTTTTTTTTATTGGAGTTAAAATTAACGTAGATATATGACCGAACCTAACCAACCCTACCTAACCTAACCTAACCTATCTTTATAGGTTAGGTTAGGTTAGGTAGCCGAAAAAGTTAGGTTAGGTTTGGTTAGGTAGGTTAGGTAGTCGAAATATAATTAATTCATGAAAACTTGGCTTATTAGGCAAATCGGGCCTTGCATAGTAGGCTGAGAAGTGCGTTCTGGCTACTAGGTACGACATATATATATATATATATATATATATATATATATATATTATATATATATATATATATATATATATTNCCCCCTGTGTGTGTACTCACCTAGTTGTACTCACTAGTTGTGCTGCGGGGGTTGAGCTATGGCTCTTTGGTCCGCCTCTCAACGTCAATCAACAGGTGTACAGTTTTCTGAGCCTATTGGGCTCTTCATATCTACCACTTGAAAACTGTGTATGGAGTCAGCCTCCACCACATCGCTTCCTAATGCATTCCATTTTTCAACCACTCTGACACTAAAAAAGTTCTTTCTAATATCTCTGTGGCTCATTTGGGCACTCAGTTTCCACCTGTGTCCCCTAGTGCGTGTGCCCCTTGTGTTAAACAGCCTGTCTTATCAACCTGTCGATTCCCTTGAGAATCTTGAATGTGGTGATCATGTCCCCCTAACTCTTCTGTTTCCAACGAAGTGAGGTTAATTCCGCAGTCTATCCTCGTAGCTCATACCTCTCAGCTCGGGTACTAGTCTGGTGGCAAACCTTTGAACCTTTCCAGTTTAGTCTTATGCTTGACTAGATAGGACTCCATGCTGGAGCCGCATACTCCAGGATTGGTCTGACATATGTGGTATATAATGTTCTGAAAGATTCCTTACACAAGTTTCTAAAGGCCGTTCTTATGTTAGCCAACCTGGCATATGCTGCTGATGTTATCCTCTTGATATGAGCTTCAGGGGACAGGTCTGGCGTGATATCAACCCCCAGGTCTTTCTCTCTCTCTGACTCTTGAAGTATTTCATCTCCCAAATGATACCTTGTATCTGGTCTCCTGCTTCCTACCCCTATCTTCATTACATTACATTTGCTTGGGTTAAACTCTAACAGCCATTTGTTCGACCATTCCTGCAGCTTGTCCAGGTCTTCTTGAAGCCTCAAGCTGTCCTCCTCTGTCTTAATCCTTCTCATAATTTTGGCGTCGTCAGCAAACATTGAGAGGAATGAGTCTATACCCTCTGGGAGATCATTTACGTATATCAGAAACAGGATAGGTCCAAGTACAGAGCCCTGTGGGACTCCACTGGTGACTTCACGCCAGTCTGAGGTCTCACCCTCACTGTAACTCTCTGCTTCCTATTGCTTAGGTACTCCCTTATCCACTGGAGCGCCCTACCTGTTACTCCTGCCTGTTTCTCCAGCTTATGCATCAACCTTTTATGGGGTACTGTGTCAAAGGCTTTCCGACAGTCCAAAAAAATGCAGTCCGCCCACCTTCTCTTTCTTGCTTAATTCTTGTCACCTGATCGTAGAATTCTATCAAGCCTGTAAGGCAAGATTTACCCTCCCTGAACCCATGTTGATGGGTTGTCACGAAGTCTCTTCTCTCCAGATGTGTTACTAGGTTTTTTCTCACAATCTTCTCCATCACTTGCATGGTATACAAGTTAAGGACACTGGCCTGTAGTTCAGTGCCTCTTGTCTGTCACCCTTTTGTATATTGGTACTACATTAGCAGTCTTCCATATTTCTGGTAGGTCCCCCGTTTCCAGTGACTTACTATACACTATGGAGAGTGGTAAGCAAAGTGCTCCTGCACACTCTTTCAATACCCATGGCGAGATTCCATCCGGCCCAACAGCTTTCTCACATCCAGCCAATAGGTGCTTTTGACCTCATCTCTTGTAATTTCGAACCTATCCAAGGTCACCTGGTTTGCTGCCACCTCTCCCAGCGCCGTGATATCTCCTGTTCTATTGTAAAGACCTCCTGGAACCTTTTTTGAGTTCTTCACACACCTCTTTGTCATTCTCTGTGTACCTGTCCTCGCCCACCCTAAGTTTCATCACCTGTTCCTTCACTGTTGTCTTCCTCCTGATGTGACTGTGTAGTAGCTTTGGTTCAGTCTTGGCTTTATTAGCTATATCATTTTCATACCTTTTCTCAGCTGCTCTTCTCACACTGACATACTCGTTCCTGGTTCTCTGGTATCTCTCTCTACTTTCTGGTGTTCTGTTATTACGGAAGTTCCTCTATGCCCTATTGTTCAGCTCTTTTGCTTTCATACATTCCCTTTTAAACCACGGATTCTTCCTTTGCTTCTCTGTTTTTTCCTGTCGGGCTGGGACAAACCTGCTTACAGCCTCCTGACATTTTTGGGTGACATAGTCCATCATGTCTTGTACGGACTTGGTTCCGAGTTCTGTGTCCCAATGTATATCCCATAGGAATTTATTCATCATCTCATAGTTTCCCTTTCGGTACGCCAGCCCTTTGGTTCCCAGTTCTTTTTTGGGGGTGATAATTCCTAGCTCAACCAGGTACTCAATGCTCAATACACTATGATCACTCATTCCCAAGGGGGCTTCCAACTTAACTTCCCTTATATCCGACTCATTTAGGGTAAATATCAGATCAAGCAAGGCTGGTTCATCCCCTCCTCTCATTCTTGTCGGTCCCTTGACGTGTTGACTTAGAAAGTTTCTTGTCGCCACATCCAGCAGCTTAGCTCTCCATGTGTCTGGGCCTCCATGAGGGTCTCTGTTCCCCCAATCTATCTTCCCATGGTTGAAGACTCCCATGATTAGAAGTCTGGATCCGTTCCTGCTAGCCACAGAAGCTGCTCTCTCTATTATATTGATGGTGGCCATGTTGTTCCTATCATATTCCTGTCTGGGTCTTCTGTCATTCGGTGGGGGGTTATATATGACTATTATTATAATTTTCTGTCCTCCAGTTGCAATGGTGCCTGATATGTAGTCACTGAAACCTTCACAGTTCTGAATTACCATCTCTTCGAAACTCCAACCTTCTTTTAGTAGCAAAGCCACACCACCACCTCCTCTCCCTTCTCTCTCTTTCCTCACTACATAATAGCCCTGTGGAAACACGGCATTTGTTATGATTTTCGTTAGCTTTGTTTCAGTGAGTGCTATTATGTCTGGGTTTTCTTCTAGTGCCCACTCTCCAAGTTCACTAGTTTTATTTGTAATCCCATCTATGTTAGTGTACATTGCCTTGAAGCTCACTTTCTTCTGTTCATTTACATATCCCTTTCTTGGCGAGTATTCTACTGGTGTGGGAAGCTGTTCCGTGGGTGAGAGGATCTGTGAGATGGTTTGCAGGGTCTCAGAGGGTTTTGGGGGTGGGGGGTGGGGGTTTGAGGGAAGGGGGGATAGGTAGGGTGTGGGTTAAGGAGATAGGGGGGACATGGAGGATACGGGGTGAGGGGGGAGGAGGGATAGGGAGGGTATGGGATGAAGGGGGAGGGGGGACTGGGGGGGAATGGTGGGAGGTGGGACATGATGGGAATGGGGATGAGGTGTGGGGGTCAGAATGGGGTTGGGTGGGGGGAGGGTTGTGTGTGTGTGTGTGTGTGTGTGTGTGTGTGTGTGTGTGTATGTGTGTGTGTGTGTGTGTGTGTGTGTGTGTGTGTGTGTGTGTGTGTGTGTGCGTGTGTGTGTGTGTGTCTGTGCGTGCGTGCGCGCGTGCGTGTGCATGCGTGCGTTTGTATTCACCTTGTTGTCTTAAGGTAGTTCTCACGTACACTCGTACAGGTAGTCGAGCACAACCAACGGGTGGTATCATGCACTCCGTCAAGCCAGACCAGAGCTCTTCACTCTCTATCAAGACATTCTGCCTGTTGTTCACACTCCCTTAAAACAGACCCTCAGTTGTTAACTCTCCAACCTTACCTTACCTTGAGGCTACCTTGGATGATTTCGGGATTTTAGTGTCCCCGCGGCCCGGTCCTCGACCAGGCCTCCTCCCCCAGGAAGCAGCCCGTGACAGCTGACTAACACCCAGGTACCTATTTTACTGCTAGGTAACAGGGGCATAGGGTGAAAGAAACTTTGCCCATTGTTTCTCGTCAGCGCCCGGGATTGAACCCGGGACCACAGGATCACAAGTCCAGCGTGCTGTCCGCTCGGCCGACCGGTTCCCTGGTATCATTTGGAGGTGTTTATCAAGTTCTCTCTTGAACACTGTGAGGGGTTGATCAGTTATGCCCCTTATGTGTAGTGGAAGCGTGTTGAAGCGTGTCTCGGACCTCTAATGTTGACGGAGTTCTCTCTCAGAGTACCTATTGCACCTCTGCACTTCAACGGGGATATTCTGCACATCCTGCCGTGCCTCCTGGCCTCATGCGGTGTTGTTTCTGTGTGCAGGTTTCGGACCAGCCCCTCTACTTTTTTCCAAGTGTAAATTATTATGTATCTCTCCCGCCTGCGCTCAAGAGAATACATATTTAGGCATTTTAGTAGGTCCCAATAGTTTAGATGTTTTGCTGAGTACCATCTAGCTGTAAAGGATCTCTACACGCTCTCCAGGTCTGTAGTTTCTTCAGCTCTAAAGGGGCTGTCATAGTGCAGCAGTATTCCACTCTAGCGTGCACTAGCGTCCTAGAACCCCCCCCCCCCGGTCTTCACTCTCCATGAAGGCAGACCCCAGGTCTTCACTCTCCATGAAGGCAGACCCCAGGTCTTCACTCTTCATGAAGGCACTTCCTCCATGAGGAATGAGACGGGGAAGGTGTGTGAGGAGAGAGACAGGGAAGGTGTGTGAGGAGAGTGACGGTAGGTTAGATAGGTTACCTACATACTCACGCTTGTCGTTAGGCAAAACCGCTCCACTCGTGCAAAACACGCTCTCTCTATTACGTACACGTAATAGAGAGAGCGGGATAGGGAGAGTAACCTGCCTCTAGAAGCACAAAGGAGTGAATATATTTGTTATCATCAAATGTTATCATCAAATGCTATCATCAAATGGGTTGCATTTGATGCCAAAGTAACTTTTTTAAAAGTTAAACACAGTTTTCCTTGCATGTGACCGCTCAAGAAAGCTGGGATGGAAAGTTCAGAGGCGTTGAAAACAACAACGTTTATGTGGGTAGAAT
The DNA here is from genome assembly GCA_020271785.1 of Procambarus virginalis. Taxonomy (NCBI): domain Eukaryota; kingdom Metazoa; phylum Arthropoda; class Malacostraca; order Decapoda; family Cambaridae; genus Procambarus; species Procambarus virginalis. The sequence continues at coordinate 5,587,842 of WNGS01003388.1, forward strand.
CAACAACGTTGTGAGCGTTGAGGACGTTCACTGGACGGGTCCGTTAATAATAAACAATGTGAAGGAGACAAGCAACAACGTGGGAACAGCCAACGGCGATGGCTCTATCAAAGACAAAGCCTGAAATAAGTTCACAGAAAAACATTGCACCGAACATTGGTAGGATAAAAAAACTTATCCTGCCCAGGGCTCTGGATATTATCTATTACCAACCGTGGTTCAAAGAGGCTCCAGAACCACAGTTCTGAAAACAGAAAACTGGTTATTAAACCTCCTCTAAGTTTAATGGGGCTTAATATTTTATATTAATTCCAAAACGATTTTGCTCACATAATAAACCAGAAAGGTTGACCATCAGAGAAATTACCAACTACTGCGAGTTGATGAGGTCGTAGAGGAGGGCAAGTTCACAAACATGAGCTCTACCAGACATATGGTGTAAAATAAAAAAAATAAAAAAATGCTGAAAATTCATGTTAATGAAGAAATCTGATTTTAAATCTGATCAAATAATATGCAACATGTAAAAATTGTCAAGGGAATAAAGTATTTGTTTGAAAATACGACAAAAGAAGTGATAACAAATAATATGATGGAGGGAATGAGAGAAACAACACGAATAACAGATAGACAGGTAAATTGAAAGATAGACATGTAACAATTGATAATAGTCCAGGACAGACCTGAACGTCGTTGTTTCTCTAATTGATAATTTCTCTCAGACAAATAGGGAGAGAAAGTTCTCCAAGGGAAAGTTAAAGTTCCAACAAGCAAAGCAGCGGAGACTCACCCACTCAGACACAGCTAGAGAGAGAGCGAGCCCCCACTCTCCCTGGGAGAGCGAGAGAGAAGTAATGAAGGCCATAAACAGTCTTTCATATATGCAGAAAGAAAGGAAGAAATCCATAATGTTGGAAATCAAGAACTAACAATATAGCTAACTTAGACATTTGTTGCTAGATTGGACTGAACACAGATGGGTTAATGCAGACTCCTTACACAGTTATAAATATAGGTAAGATAAAACCCAATAGGCTTAGGAATCTGTACCCCCAGATGATGTACCGGTGTACACTTGAGAGGCGGGTCCAAATAGCCGAAACTTAACCCCTGCAAACACAACTAAGTGAGTACACACATACACACATACGCACACACTGGAAGACAGAAGAGTAAGGGGAGACAGTATCACAATCTACAAAATCCTCAGGGAAATCGACCGGGTAAACAAGGATAAACTATTCAACACTGGTGGTACGCGAACAAGGGGACACCGTTGGAAACTGAGTACCCACATGAGCCAGAGGACTGTTAGAAGGAACTTTTTCAGTGTCAGAATAGTTAACGGATGGAATGCGTTATGATGGCAGTGATGTGGTGGAGGTTGACTCCATACACAGTTTCAAATGTAGATATGATAGAGCCCAGTAGGCTCAGGAATCTGTACACCTGTAGATTGACAGTTGAGAGGCGGGACCAAAGAGCCAAAGCTCAACCACCGCAAGCACAAATAGGTGAGTACACACACACACACACACACACACACACACACACACACACACACACACACACACACACACACACACACACACACACCAAACACACACACACACACACACACACACACACACACACACACACACACACACACACACACACTCCACACCTAATCTAACTTCTGAGGCACATATAAATAGGATAACGACAGCAGCGTACTCTACACTGGCGAAAATTAGAACTTCATTCAGAAAACTAAGTGAGGAGGCTTTTAGGGCGCTTTACACTGCCTACGTGAGACTAGTCTTAGAGTATGCCGCGCCACCATGGAGTCCCCACCTGAAGAAACACATAAGGAAACTAGAGAAGGTTCAGAGGTTTGCGACGAGGCTTGTCCCAGAGTTACGAGGGATGGGATATGAAGAGCGTCTGAAGGAACTGAACCTTACGGCACTAGAGAAAAGAAGAGAGAGAGGAGATATGATAGGGATATATAAAATACTCAGGGGAATTGACAAAGTTGAAATAGATGAAATGTTCACAAGTATAATAACAGAACGAGGGGACATGGATGGAAACTGGAAACTCAGATGAGTCATAGAGATGTTAGGAAGTTTTCTTTTAGTGTGAGAGTAGTGGAAAAATGGAATGCACTTTGGGAACAGGTTGTGGAAGCAAACTCTATTCATAATTTTAAAATTAGGTATAATAGGGAAATGGGACAGGAGTCAATGCTGTAAACAACCGATGGCTGGAAAGGCGGGATCCAAGAGTCAATGCTCGATCCTGCAAGCACAAATAGGTGAGTACAAATAGGTGAGTACACACACACACACACACACACACCACACACCACACACACACACACACACACACACACACACACACACACTCACACACGCCGTAGGGCGTGTGTGTGGTGTCTCTCTTCTCATCAACTTTGCGTCATCCGCGAACATCGACATATAGGACTCTACTCCTGTTAACATATCGTTAACATATACAAGAAATAGAATTGGTCCCAGCACCGATCCTTGTGGTACTCCACTTGTTACTGTTCGCCAGTCCAACTTCTCGCCCCTTACCGTAACTCTTTGGCTCCTTCCTGTTATTTAGTTCCACATCCATGCTCGGGCCTTTCTTTCCACCCCCGCCAGCCTCTCGAGTTTGAACAGCAGTCTCATGTGCGGTACTGTATCAAAGTGTTGTGTGTGTGTGTATATATATTATTATATATATATGTGTGTGTGTGTGTGTGAAAAGAAAAAAAATGTTAGTAGTTAGTAACAGTTGATTGATTGACAGCTGAGAAGCGTGCCGAAAGAGCAGAGCTCTACCCCCGCAAGCACAACTGGGTGAATAAAACTAGGTGAATATACACACACTCAACACAGGGTGGACAAAGTCAAACTCTTTAGCACGGGTGGAACACGAACAAGGGGACACAGGTGGAGACTTATTTCCCAGATGAACCAGAGAGACATCAGAAAGAATTTTTTCAGTATCAGAGTAGTTAACAAATGGAATGCATTAAGTAATGATGTGGTGGAGGCAGACTCCATACACAGTTTCAAATGTAAATATGATACGAGCCCAGTAGGCTCAGGAATCTGTTCACCAGTTGACTGACAGTTGAGAGATTGACCACAAAACCAGAGCTCAACCCCAGCAAGCACAACTAGGTAAGTATCCACACACAGAGAGCCTGTGTTGTGCCCTGAGCGAGGCGATGATACACATCTCCAGCCTCCCGGCAGGAGAGAGAATATCCAGCTTGGCTTCGGCAGTGTTAGCCCGGCTCTCAGGGACCAACTGGTCGGATCACGTTTTTGCACAGAAACTTACACCGGGTTCGTCTCCAACCCATTCCTAAAAACCCTTTGTCGATGTCTCAGCCGCCAGCTGCAACAATCACAAGTATCATCAATCTGCGTATAAACATTAGACGTCTGTCTGTCTTGTCTGTCTGTCTGTCTGTCAGTCCAAAAAACGACAGAAGCTTTGGGATATATATATATATATATATATATATATATATATATATATATATATATATATATATATGTTGTACCTAATAGCCAGAATGTAGTTCTCGGCCAACTAGACAAAACCGGATTTGCCTAATAAGTTAAGTTTTACTGAATTTTTATATTTTTCTAAATTTTTTTCTTATGAAATGATAAAGCAATCCATATCATTATGTAGGAGTTCGTTTTTTTTTTAATTTGAGTTAAAACTAACATAGATATATGACTGAACTAACCTACCCAACCTAACCTAACCTAAACTAACATAACTAAGTCAATAATTTTCGCTCTTAATATAACAATAATAACTCAAAAAACAATTGTAAAAAATTTTTTTAAATAGAAAAAATCACTCGGCCTATTATGCAAATGGTGCTTTGCATAGTAGGCCGAGCAGTGCGTTCTAGCTACTTGGTACAACATATATATATTTAAGTACTAGCTGTACTCAGCCACAGCAACTTTCCCCTGTCTCCCAGTCCTCCCTACCTTTCCTTCCTCCCCCGGCCTCCCCACCATCCCCCACTTCCCTGTCCACTTGTCCACCCCACCATACTCGATTCCCCTGTCTCCTCGTCCCCCAACATCCCCACCTCCCCCATCCCCTTGTCCTCCCATCTATTACCCCCTTCTCCTGTCCCCTAATCCTCCACCATCATCCCCCACTCCCGTCCACTCGTCCTCCCCACCTTTCCCCACTCCCTCGTCCGATGCATTTCCAAATTACCTCATATTCCCATCAGAGAATTTGGAACATCAAATGATCTGATGTTCCTTTCACTGAAATATAAGAAAAAACAGTTAAAAAACGAAATGAAAAAAGTGAAAAATAAAAAAATAAACTATTGTAAAGAATTGAACAATATGGTAAACAACACACCTTAATTCCAACGCAATGTCACACAAAGTAATTAAATCAAAATTAACATAAATCGAAATATATGAAAATCCAATTTATCAGTGAAATCGTAAATATTGCGATGAAATTATTACATATGTAGTACAGCGTTTCTTGCTCTTAAATGAACCAGATGGCACTATTTAAAAAAAAAAACATGTTTATACCTGTTGCAGATCAACCTGTCCTCGCAAATTCGTATAGTCAATATTGACTTATTAAATATGTGCATAGGTGACATACTTAACATAATAGTTTCCCTTGAAAAGCTTCATAGAAAACACCGACCTTACCTAACCTACTTAGTATTTTAAAATAAGCATCTTATTGCTTCGTAATTACAATTATTACCTAACCTATACCTATAATAGGTTAAGTAACAATTGTAATTACGAAGCTATAAGATGCTTATTTTATAATACTAAGTAGGTTAGGTAAGGTCGATGTTTTCTATGAAGCTTTTCAAGGGAAACTATTATGTTTAGTATTTCACCTATGCACGGAACTAATAAGTCAATATTGACTATACGAATTTGTGAGGACGGGTTGTGCAGGTGTAGTATTAATACTTATACGTACGAAATGAATGGTATGGTAAATAACATAGCTCAATTCCAACGCAATGTCACTTAAAATAATTAAATCAAAATGAAAGTAAAGTGAAATCTATAAAAATTCCATTTATCAATGCAATTGGAAACATTAAAATGGAATCGTAAAGTATTTAGTTTTGAGTAAGTTGCTATTACGTGCAACAGATGGCGTTGTTTTTTTCTTAAAAGGCATGTTTTTACCTGCCACAGGTGTGGCATCTACATAGTAGGGATGTAAAAACACGTGCGTATTCGAATGGAACGTTGTGTGAAATTTTTAAAGCAATCGGTGAAGAAGTTTCGGAGATTATAGAGTGAGTTGCTCTTACGTCCAACAGATGGCATTGTTAAAAAAAAAAAGTTTGTTCCTATCACAGATGAGGCAAGTATATAGTATGTATATAAAAACACGCATCTATTCGAATGCAACGTTGTGTAAAAATTTCAAAGCAGTCGGTAAAGAGGTTTCGAAGATTTCCCTCACATGAACAACACATGAAAATACAGTTTAAAAAAAAAAATGTTTCTTTCCCGTCAGAGACGTGCCATCTATATAGCATGTATATACAAACCCGCTTGGATGCGAATGGAACGTTGTGTGAAAATCTCAAAGCAATCGGTGAAGAACTTTCGGAGATTAGCGATTTTGAACAAACGAGCATTTACATTTTTATTTATATAGATATATAAATATATGTGTGTGTGTGTGTGTGTGTGTGTGTGTGTGTGTGTTTGGGTGTGTGTGTGTGTGTGTGTGGTGTGTGTGTGTGTGTGTGTGTGTGTGTGTGTGTGTGTGTGTGTGTGTGTGTGTGTGTGTGTGTGTGTGTGTACTCACCTAGTTGTACTCACCTATTAATGCTTGTGGGGGGGTTGAGCTCTGGTTCTTTGGTCCCGCCTCTCAACCGTCAATCAACTGGTGTACAGATTCCTGAGGCAATTGGGCTCTATCATATCTACATTTGAAACAGTGTATGGAGTCAGACACCACCACATCACTGCCTAATGCATTCCACTTGTTAACTACTCTTACACTGAAAAAGTTCTTACTAACGTCCCTCTGGATCATTTGCGTACTCAGCCTCCACCTGTGTCCTTTTGTCCGCGTACCACCCGTGTTAAACAGCTTATCATTATCTACCCTGTCAATTGTCAATTCCTCGGAGAATTTTGTGGATATTGATCATGTCTTCCTTTACTCTTCTGTTTTCCAATGTCGTGAGGTGCATTTCACGCAGCCTTTCCTCGTAACTCATATACTCACCTAATTGTGCTTGCGGGGGTTTAAACTCTGGCTCTTTGGGCCCGCCTCTCAACCGTCAATCAACAGGTATTCAGGTTCCTGAGCCTATTGGGCTCTATCATATCTACACTTGAAACTGTGTATGGAGTCAGCCTCCACCACATCGCTTCCTAATGCATCCCTTTTGTCAACCACTCCGACACTAAAAAAGTTCTTTCTAATATCTCTGTGGCTCATTTGGGCACTCAGTTTCCACCTGTGTCCCCTAGTGCGTGTGTCCCTTGTGTTAAATAGCCTGTCTTTATCTAACCTATCAATTCCTTTGAGAATCATGAATGTGGTGATCATGTCCCCCCCCTAACTCTTCTATCTTCCAGCTAAGTGAAGTTTAATGCCCGTAGTCTCTCCTCATAGCTCATACCACTCAGCTCGGGTACTTGTCTGATGGTAAACCTTTGAACATTTTCCAGTTTGGTCTTATCCTTGACTAGATATGAACTCCATGCTGAGGCTGCATACTCCAGGATTGGCCTGACATAAGTGGTATAGAAAGTTCTGAATGATTCCTTACACAAGTTTCTGAATGCCGTTCTTGTGTTGGCCAGTCTAGCATATGCCACTGATGGTATCCTCTTGATATGGGCTGCAGGGGACAGGTCTGGCGTGATGTCAACCCCCAAGTCTTTTTCTCTCTCTGACTCATGAAGAATTTCATCTACAAGATGTTACCTAGTATCTGGCTTCCGGCTCCCTACGCCTATCTTCATTACATTACATTTTCTTCGGTTAAACTCTAACAACCATTTGTTGGACTTATCCATCAACTTGTCCAGGTCTTCTTGAATCCTCAAGCAGTCCTCTTCTGTCTTAATCCTTCTCATAATTTTGGCATCGCCCGCAAACATTGAGAGAAATGAATCTAGACCCTCCGAGATATCATTTATATATATCAGAAACAAGATATGACCGAGTACAGAGCCCTGTGGGACTCCACTGGTGACTTCACACAAATCCGAGGTCTCACCCTTACCTTAACTCTCTGCTTCCTACCTATTGCTTAGGTGTAGTTCTATATTTGGAGTTCTAGGCCACTCCAGACCGACAACCAGAGCGCAACTCCATAGTCTCCTGAGACTGATGGATGCCTGCTACTAGGTACTCCCTTATCCACTGGAGCACCTTACCAGCTACACCTGCCTGTCTCTCCAGCTTATGTACCAGCCTCTTATGCGGTACTGTGTCAAAGGCTTTCCGACAATCTAAGAAAATGCAGTCCGCCCAGCCTTCTGTGTGTGTGTGTGTGTGTGTGTGTGTGTGTGTGTGTGTGTGTGTGTGTGTGTGTAAAAAATCCATTAAGAAATTCGGCTCATTCAGCCGGTTGCCTAAAAAGCCCGACCATATATTATATAGATTATATTATCTGTATTGTGTCTTTTATAAATTACAGTCTCTTTTCGGGAGGGGGGAAAGCGATGTAACGCATTTAGTTCTTGTAAAATAATTAATATACAGTATTTTCATGGTTGGAAAGAACTTTTCACGAACTCACTTTCTTTCCGTAATTATGATGCACTGGGAAACTTTTTGTCGTTTCCTTTAAGCTTTTTCTGTCTTAGTTGCTTTTACTCGATTAGGTCCATAGCCTCACCCTTCTGGTGTTATGTAACATGTAGGTCTCACCCCTCTGGTGTTACATCAGAGTAATGTACCATCACACAGAGTGATGTAACATCACATAGAATGATGTATCATCACATAGAGTGATGTAACATCGCATAGAATGATGTAACATCACATAGAATGATGTATCATCACATAGAGTGATGTAACATCACATAGAGTGATGTAACATCACATAGAATGATGTATCATCACATAGAGTGATGTAACATCGCATAGAGTGATGTAACATCACATAGAATGATGTATCATCACATAGAGTGATGTAACATCACATAGAGTGATGTAACATCACATAGAGTGATGTAACACCACATAGAGTGATGTAACATCACATAGAGTTATGTAACATCACATGGAGTGATGTATCATCACATAGAGTTATGTAACATCACATAGAATGATGTAACATCACATAGAGTGATGTAACATCACATAGAATGATGTATCATCACATAGAGTGATGTAACATCACATAGAGTTATGTAACATCACATGGAGTGATGTAACATCACAAAGAGTGATGTAACATCACATAGAGTGATGTATCATCACATAGAGTGATGTAACATCACATAGAGTTATGTAACATCACATAGAATGATGTATCATCACATAGAGTGATGTATCATCACATAGAGTGATGTAACATCACATAGAGTTATGTAACATCACATAGAATGATGTAACATCACATAGAGTGATGTAACATCACATAGAATGATGTATCATCACATAGAGTGATGTAACATCACATAGAGTTATGTAACATCACATGGAGTGATGTAACATCACAAAGAGTGATGTAACATCACATAGAGTGATGTATCATCACATAGAGTGATGTAACATCACATAGAGTTATGTAACATCACATAGAATGATGTATCATCACATAGAGTGATGTATCATCACATAGAGTGATGTAACATCACATAGAGTTATGTAACATCACATAGAGTTATGTAACATCACATGGAGTGATGTAACATCACATAGAGTGATGTAACATCACATAGAGTGATGTATCATCACACGGAGTGATGTAACACATTACATAATGTGATGTGTTGCATCACATCATATTATCTCTTTGCTGTTACTTCCAATATTGGCCTACCCCCTTTTTCGTTTCTATTTATCATATAGATCTGTCTCATTTGGTGTGATTTATTGTATGGGCATAACACCTTTTGTGTCACGTCTCAAAGACCTAACGGCTTGGTTATTGCTTCTCTCTCTTTGGCTAACCCCCCTTTTGTGCTATTGTAAAACGGTCTAATAAGCCTTAAATTTTTAATAGAACCTATTGAAGAACGTTACGTATAACATTGTCACAAAAATATAATTTTCCACGAGTGTGTGACACACGTCAGGAAAGTGACGAGGTGACATGCATTAATAACTGCAATTCTGTTCACTTGGGTGTCAACTATTTACAGTAGCTGTTTACATTAACAAATAATCTTCTAATGTTCCCGGTAACATCAGCCATTGGCCTTCTCTGAGGTTTTAAGTCGCTAAGCTAATAGTATTAAGTTACGCATGATTAATGAGTTTTACTGCGACTAACGGAAAGATTAACGAGACCACAGTTATCCATTACCGTTGAAGTATACTAGTGAGTTCTAGCAAGGCCGGTAAATATCAAGGCCAGGTATTGCCACGTGTCACTTCGGATTGCTCGCAACACATGAGATAATTGAGAGATAATTTCAGGCAGAGAACTGTTACAAGAACTAACGCGAGATAACGTGGTGGGGAAAGGGAGTGATAACAAGAGGATAAGGTTTTAGTAATTTCTAGACTGTTATGCTGCATGGGTAACAGCTTCTTCCCCGAATCTACCTGCCCTGGCTTTGCGCCCTGGAGAGGCCACTCGTGACCATCAACCAGAGTGCAGCACCATACACTCCTGAGATTGATGGATATATATATATATATATATATATATATCCTATCAATTCCTTGAGAATCATGAATGTGGTGATCATGTCCCCCCCTAACTATTCTATCTTCCAGCTAAGTGAAGTTTAATAGACCGTAGTCTCTCCTCATAGGCTCCTACCACTCAGCTCGGGTACTTGTCTGATGGTAAACCTTTGAACATTTTCCAGTTTGGTCTTATCCTTGACTAGCTATGAACTCCATGCTGAGGCTGCATAATCCAGGATTGGCCTGACATAAGTGGTATACGAAAGTTCTGAATGATTCCTTACCACAAGTTTCTGAATGCCGTTCTTGTGTTGGCCAGTCTCGCATATACCACTGTATGGTTACTATCCTCTTGGAGGTAGTGGGCTGACAGGGGACAGGTTCGTGCGCGTGATGCTCCAACCAACCCCAGCGTAGCTTTAGGTTCTCTCTCTGACTCATGACAGAATTTCATCTACACGATTTAACCCCTAGGATGATCTGGCTTCCGGCTCCCTGACGCCTATCTTCCTTACATTACATTTTCTTCGGGTTAAACTCTAACAACCCTCTGTTGGGACTTATCCATCAACTTGTCCAGGTCTTCTTGAATCTCAAGCCGTCCTCTCTGTCTTAATCCTTCTCATAATTTTGGCATCGCCCGCAAACATTGAGAGAAATGAATCTAGATCCTCCGAGATATCATTTATATATATCAGAAACAAGATATGACCGAGTAAGAGCCCTGTGGGACTCACTGGTGACTTCACACAAATCCGAGGTCTCACCCTTACCTTAACTCTCTGCTTCCTACCTATTGCTTAGGTGTAGTTCTATATTTGGAGTTCTAGGCCACTACAAGACCGACAACCAGAGCGCAACTCCTAGTCTCCTGAGCTGATGGCATGCCTGCTTAGGTATCCCTTATCCACTGGAGCATCCTTACCAGCTACACTGCCTGTCTCTCCAGCTTATGTGTACCAGCCTCTTATGCGGTACTGTGCAAAGGCTTTCCGACAATTAAGAAAATGCAGTCCGCCCAGCCTTCCTGTGTGTGTGTGTGTGTGTGTGTGTGTCGTGTGTGTTGTGTGTGTGTTGTGACAAATATCGTAAAAATCCATTAAGAAATTTCGGCTCATTCAGCCGGTTGCCTAAAAAGTCCCGACCCATATATTATATGATTAATTATCTGCTATTGTGTCTTTTATAAATTACAGTCTCTTTTCGGTAGGGGGGGAAAGCGATGTAACGCATTTAGTTCTTGTAAAATAATTAATATACAGTTTTTCATGGTTGTGAAAGAACTTTCACGAACTCACTTTCTTTCCGTACTTATGATGCACTGGGAAACTTTTTGTCGTTTCCTTTAAGCTTTTTCTGTCTTAGTTGCTTTTCTCGATTAGGTCCATAGCTCTCACCCTTCTGGTGTTATGTAACTGTAGGTCTCACCCCTCTGGTGTTACATCATGAGTAATGTACCATCACACAGAGTGATTGTAACATCACATAGAATGATGTATCATCACATAGGGAGTACATGCATAGAATGAGTACATCACATAGATGATGTATCATCCCATAGAGTGATGTACATCACATAGAGTGATGTACATCACATGAGATATCTCCAAGAGTGTGTAACTCGCATAGAGTGATGTAATCACATAGAATGATGTATCATCACATAGAGTGTTAGTTAACATCACATAGAGTGATGTACATCACATAGAGTGATGTACATCCATAGAGTATGTAACATCACATAGAGTGATGTATCATCACATAGAGTTATGTAACATCACATAGTATGTAACATCACATAGAGTAGACATCAAAGTGCATAGGTATGTAACATCACGTAGAACATAGAGTGATGTATCATCACATAGAGTGATGTTATCATCACATAGAGTGATGTATCATCACATAGAGTGATGTATCATCACATAGAGTGATGTATCATCACAGTAGAGTGATCATCCACATAGCTTACATAAGGTGTAGTAACGATCAATAGTGATATACATCACATAGAGTGATGTATACATCACAAGAGTGATGTATCATCACATAGAGTGATTATCATCACATAGAGTTATGTAACATCACATAGATGATGTATCATCACATAGGTGAGTTCATCACATAGAGTGATGTCATCACATAGAGTTATGTAACATCACATAGAGTATGTAACTCACATGGAGTGATGTAACATCATAGAGTGATGTACATCACATAGAGTGATGTATCATCCACGGAGTGATGTAACACATTACATAATGTGATGTGTTGCATCACATCATATTATCTCTTTGCTGTTACTTCCAATATTGGCCTACCCCCTTTTTCGTTTCTATTTATCATATAGATCTGTCTCATTTGGTGTGATTTATTGTATGGGCATAACACCTTTTGTGTCACGTCTCAAAGACCTAACGGCTTGGTTATTGCTTCTCTCTCTTTGGCTAACCCCCTTTTGTGCTATTGTAAAACGGTCTAATAAGCCTTAAATTTTTAATAGAACCTATTGAAGAACGTTACGTATAACATTGTCACAAAAATATAATTTTCACGGAGTGTGTGACACACGTCAGGAAAGTGACGAGGGTGACATGCATTAATAACTGCAATTCTGTTCACTTGGGTGTCAACTATTTACAGTAGCTGTTTCATTAACAAATAATCTTCTAATGTTCCCGGTAACATCAGCCATTGGCC